>JAZBQP010000388.1:0-20060 GCA_038407015.1 Ceratocystis ficicola | reverse complement strand
CGGGCTCACTCTAATTCATCCCCTCTGTTTGTTCCCCCTCCTTCTGTTTCCTATAAATGAATCCCAACTTGCGTTCTTTTCATCGTGGAGTTTCCCTCCTTTTTGTTTGCCCTTCATTTTGTCACGGTGCCTGTGCTCGTTAGATCACGTGTGCAACATACCCTAAGGGTTATCGTGTCTGTTTGGCGGCATGTGTTCTCTCGCCTTCGCTCTCTGGTCCATCAATCCGTTTGTCATCATGCCTTGGCATTTCTTCCCCCTCCTGCCTTAATCCTAGCCCGACTAACCGCAGACATCTAGACATCTCAGCTGAAAACCCCTTCTCAACATCTCCGCTAAATATCTAGCTAATATATATCGAGGGCTGCTGGCGTGGAATCTAGTCTATCAAATTGATTGCCATCTAAACGCGCGCGCACTTTGGCCCTTCTTTTACTGACTACTCTGCCTACTCTGCATGTTTGTTTTTCTCGCTCTCTGTCTAGATACACATGCCACGGCTCCTCTTACACGGTGCCTTCTACCACCGTCTCTGTTTCCTTGCCTCCTCTCCCCCCCCCCGTTTAACCCTCCTTTCATCCTCTTAATCCATCTTCCTCCATCTTCCAATCCTTCCATTCCGCTCGTCTTGCTTTGATAAACGCACTATCCTAGTCTAATCTACATGGACAGGCTTGGCTTGGCATTTAACAGCATCGCCTGCTTTTTGCATGCCACTCACTCTTCTTGTTGCTTTTGTTTCTTTGTTCTCCTTCTTCACTATCTGAGCCATCCAATTTCGTTGTCGCACAATGTCTTCCCGGCAGACCCCAGTGACATATCCCGCCTCCCACTATATCAGGGACGACAAGCCAACTCTTTATTTCACATCTCCACCTCAAAACGACGACCGCCAACAGCAACAGCAATCACTTGCCCAGTCGCACGCAAGCCAGCCGTACACCCCTGGGATGTCCCAACAACAGCCTTATCACTACCACCACCAGCACCAACAGCATACACATGAACAAAATCAACAACCGCAGGACCAGGCGCAGGAGCAAAGACATACTGCCACAAACACGCCCTCCTTTCAGGCTCCCCACCAGGTTGAACCAGAGTCCTATCCCCAGCTTCAATCCGAGTCTCAATCCTATTCCCACCCCCATCAAACCAATGATGACTCTCAATCTCTAGAACCGCTATCTTGTGTCGCCTGTCGCTCACGTAAACTCCGCTGTGATCGCCTTCCCACGGCTTGCACTAGATGCATTAAAGGCAATACTAAGTGTGTATATCCGCCATTTCGGCGTAGGCCAGCTCCTCGCCGCCGCGGCGTCAAAGAGCTCGAGGCTCGTCTTGGTTAGTCCTCTCTCAAAATCCTGCCATCATAGTCCCTATCGCCAAAAGCTGGTAGACCTCACGATCTACTCACTTCATTTACCTGCCCTGATTTCTGTCGCCTTGTCTCCAGACCAGCAAGGCTATCCTATCCATCCAATGGAGCCTTAGCGCCCAAAGAGTTCTTCGCCTTTTTTTTTAGCGCCTTGTTTTTGCCCTAGCTCCTCTGTCTAGTGTTGAAGTACGCATATGAAACAGGCGCAATGTGGTGTGACCAAAGCCATGTATATTTCTTTCTCTCCCGTCTACTTCTATTTTGCCATTGGAATGCTCAAAACTAAATCAGCATAGAAAACAAAACGAGCACAGACAACAGCCGCACTAACACCCCCCACGCCCAAAATTCCAAGATCGCTGCTAACTGTCCATCATGCTTCCATAGCCCAAGTCGAAGGACTACTTGAAGAGTCTCGGTCAAATATTAGATCCTATAACTATGAGAATCGCGACGCCTACGAGCGCAATGGCTGTCCAATTGATGATTTGTCTTCGCCTGTGCAAGTCACACCTTCAAGACAAAATTTAGTAGACCAAGGCGGCACGTTTGAATCGCTACCCTCAAGTGAAATTCTCGATGAGCTGTGAGTTGTCCTACTTCCATATCTATTCTCCTCCTTCGCCTATGCTCACAATCGCTCTCTCCCGTTACAGAAACGAGTACTACTTCAGTCGTTTGTACTACTTTGTGCCCCTTATCAATCCTAATCGCTACCGGGTGGCCTACAACTCCGCGCCGCACCAAAGACCCCCTATGTGCCTTCAATATGCGATATGGGCCAATGCCTCTCACGATCATCCCAAATACTCTCAATACCACCGGTTGTTTTACGAGCGCGCACGCCAATACGCCGAGCGCGACGAGCTGAAGGTGAGTCCTCGAACGCGGATATAACGTCATATTCTCTCTCTGTACTTACTATCATCCCTTGCTTGCGTTTGCTGCTACCTCGGCTAACCTAGCCAACATCCACAGAGCGAAGATGAGCATTTTCTAACTCTGGGCCATGCTCAAGCCTGGGTTCTTATTGCGACCGAAGAGGCCCGCTCTTTGCAATTCAGCCGGGCGGCAATGAGTAGTGCTCGGTGTACTCGTCTCGTGCAAATGATGGGCCTCCATCGCATGGACGTCGAGCAAGAATGGGCCGTGCCAGTCCTTGGACCGGCATCCTCTTGGATTGAGACAGAAGAAAGACGACGAACCTTTTGGTCTGCCTACTACATTGACAGCCATGCAAGTCTAGCGACTGGCTGGCCTAGTCTAATAAACAATGATGATATCGGTACGAAGCTGCCATCTTCAGAAGAAGCCTTCACGAGCGGCCGGGGGGAGCAAACCTGCACCCTTGAAGAAGCCTTGACCGGCCATTCCTACTCTGTTTTTGCTGGCGCTATCATGATTGGCCATCTCTTCAGCATTGTTATCCGTCATGTCCAGCGACCGCCACCTGGTGACAATCCTAGTGACATTAACGGACCATTTTGGAAGCGGCATCAACAACTCAACAAGACTATCGGCGATGTCTTCATGTGTTTGCCTCCGCAGCTTCGCCTACCAGACAACATCAAAGACCCATCAGCAATCCATACCAATTTACATCTGCATGCCAGCTATATCTGCCTTCACCACCAGGCATTGGACAAAGCAATAGACTTTGGCCTGGATTCATTCAAAATCGCTAGCGAGCAAACCCTTTTCTCTTCAGCAAGTAACATCGTTTCCTTGATGCAAAGCACTAGCCACATCACGAGTGCCAGCAACCATGTAAGTAGTCCTCATCTCTCTCGCATCTTAGCTAGCAAAAGCTAGAAAATGTCTTGCTAACACGTCTGTAAAAACTCGAACAAAAACACCATCAAATACAGAAATCACCATTAATTGCACTCTCTATGTTCTGTGCTGCCTCAGTTTATGTCTATCACCTGCGAGACTCCGCCCCTACACCCCTCCATACCGAAGATATGGATAAGCTCAACTACCTTCTTACCACTATGCAAGAGCTGGCTTCAAAACACATAATCACTCGCTCATTCCTTGAGCAAATTTGCTCTGAAATTGAACGCCATGGCCTCCGTACCTACATCCATCACTCAGCTGTGGAAAAATTTGCATTTGAGGAAACCTCGGCTAGTATTCCACTTGTGTCTAGAGGCCGAAAGTTATACCCCCGAGACCGTAACAAACATGCGGACCGCAAGACCATGGCAGCGCAGCTATCGTCGGGTCCCGCTCCCCTTGAGTGCGACTACATGGCGAGGGGAGACGTTGCTGAACTGTCTGGGAATAAAAATCCGAAATACAACAGCAATATACCACAAAGGGCACAAGGTAGTGTTGCGGAACTGCCAAGCCCCACATCTTCCAAGTCTCAGATGTCGCCTTTATTGATTCCCCCATCTAGACATGGAATAACCCAACAGCAGCAGCCAATGCCCCAGCAATACTTCGACGCTGTTCTCGACTCCTATACAAGCTCTTCATCCGTGCCTTCTCTCTCAACTCCCTCTTCCTCTGCCACCCCTCCAGACACATGGAAATATCGACGCCCAGATCCCCTTGGAACAGGCCGTCATTGTGCTTCTGTTCCAGCCGCTGCCGCCGCTGATCCAGCCTTCCCTGCGTCTCTCTCGCACCGATCGGTCGCTGAAATGACGCCACGCCAACAGACATCAACACATGCGATGCAAGGCAAGCAACAGCAACCTGCACTTAACCCGACGCCCCGAGGCTGGTCGACAACACAGAAGTACATTCCTGCATTTCCGGCCATGGAAAACAACAACGGCCGCACGGCACCCCTGCTCGAACAAACCGGCCAAGCACCTGTTTCCGCAACTGGGTGGGATGTGATGAATCAAGCCCACACTCAACGATCAGAGCCATGGCCCAAAAATGAGCCGCAAAGAAGATAACACCCTACTTTCGGTATCATGTACATGTATCTCTCTCTTTATTATTGTCCATTTCTGCATATAGTATGGGAATAGTCTTGCCACTACAAAGTTTTACCACAATCATCTTTTTTGTCATCTATTACACCAGTACATGACTTAGTTGCTTCTGTTTTCTGAAGGATGAAAGCTAGTAGCATATGTGTCACGTGACCACGGCTCATCAGTACCCACTTTAGGGTGTACATCCTAGCAGAGTCGTTGTCTCCACAGTTTTCTCTCCTTTCCAGATGAAAAGTTTTTTTTTTTTCTTCTTCCCTGATTATTTTCTCTACATCAACAGTCTAGTCCAAGTCCAGACAGGCTGTATTTTTCTCCTTGTTCTTTTTGCCATTGGCATCTTCGCTGCGTTGGCGGTTTTCGTTCATTTCGTTCGATCCAAGCAGACTGCATCTACACCAGCACGGAATGCGTGCCTTTCTTATCTCTTCTTCCTCTCTTCACGCAATAGATTGTGCGTTGACAATGCCAGATTGGATCAAATGAAACTGGACCGGATGACCAGCCCGCCTACGCTGCCAATACCATGAAGACTGCCAAGTCCAATCCAGTCAGATGGACAGTCGACTAGCCGACTAGTCGGTTATACATACTCCCGTCTTGTGCCAAGCTCGGCCTGTCTTGCGGCAGGTCTTGAGCCGGACGAGAAAAGTAAAAGCAAAAGAGCCAAGGCGAGGAGAGGAGACGAATCCTTCGTCATGACTCTTTCTCGTTGGCCTTTTCTTTTACTTTTCTTTCGATAGACAAGAGCAAACATGCCACACAGTGATCTTTGAGTGCAGGACCTTGCCAATGCCCTTTTGTGTATTCCCGAAGACTCCTGCAATTAATCTCTGTGAAATCGTAAAGCCCTAGATGGGCCGGTTAATTATTTCTGTTTCCCCATGTATTGTACCCGATGACGGCATGTCTTGGTGAATGTGTGTATGGTACCATGTTGGGTTAGATTTTCGTCGGCCAGGCTGCCGTCACATTGCTGTTCATGTCCATGCCATGTGATGCACTGGCGGTCAGCATCTGGTTTTCTTTTTTCAGCTAGAAAGACGATCGGCCATCTCCTTGATCCTATTTTGCTTCTTAGCCTCCCTGTGTTCTAGTGGCCGAAGTGCGGCCGCCCCGACTTTAAGGGAAGGCAAAAAGATGATTCTCAAGAGCGACGTTCGATAAGCACATGGTGGGCAATTCAGATTTCAAGTCAATAAAAATGAGTGAAAAAGATGACAATCTTTTTTTGTCCGTGGGTTGTATTGTTGATGAAAATAATCAAGCATCCGGGTGTTCTCTAGTCAAACTCACTAAAGCCCTCTAAAAGCCCTTAAGCAAACATGAAGAAAGAAAAAAAAGAAAATCCAAAAAAATAAGAGCAAAACATGACACCGTGCAGAGCACCTGTATAGCAACGCCAGTGAGAGAGGGGGAAAGAATGAAGGGGCACAGAAAATTAGGAAGAGAATGAAGAGAAAAAAAAAAGACTTTTGGTAGAATCAAAACTCCTGCCAAAAGACTGCGTAGCACCCCGCCTGTCGTTGGATGTGGGATACAACCAATCACAAGACGACGGATGTGAATTAGATGGGAGCTACCAAGTCGCAGGGTAGAGCCGGTGTAAGAAGAAGTGAACAAGTCTTCCTTTCTTCTCCCCTTATTCTTGTTGCCGCCGGCTAGAATAAGGAGAAAGGAGTTCTTATTCAAAGAAAAAAGAAAATGAGAGATTCCTCATCGGCGATGAAAAGAATTAGAAGAGTGAAAAAAAAAAGGCTATCACTGAGATAGATAGATGCCAGAGAAAAGAAGTTTAGTCATCAATAATAAAAAAATAGGGAACAGGGGTCGTTAAGCCGTAGCAAGAGAAAAATAGAATGGATCGAGACGAAAGGAAACACACAGGACATATGCAAGCTGCCGGAAAGCCGTGTCAGCCCATCATTGTCCCTACACCTCTCTACACCTGCAGAGGGTCAACATCCTCATCATCGCGATCTACCGCTTGCTGGCCCATAGGATCCAATGGCAGATGCACGCGAGATGTACACGGGCTAATGCCCTCTCTGTCGCATGTTGCCCAGCTGCCACGGCGGCCAAAGGATATGGTGAAGCCACTGAGCATCTGCTGGTGCTGAAGATGGGTTTCGGTGAAAACGATTTCACGCGGGTCCGGCCGCGGCTTGCGGAACAAGCGGCCTGTGAAGGCAACAAGAGAGCCCAGAGATGATGACGATGATGACGACGATGTGGAAGAAGTTTTGAATATTCCTGACTTGGAAGATGGCGGAGGGGGCTGGGGCGATGACGATAATGGCGACTGTGGCGGGGAGGCGGTTGCGGTTGATGTGGAGGAGAACTTGAGGGAGCGGAAGAAGCGGCTGAAAGAAGAAGGCTTTGAGATCGTCATTGTAGAAGAAGGTAGAGAGACGCGCGACGTTTGTTCTTGTGGCTGTAATGAAGTAGATGCGATGGCTTTTTTGGCAGTTGCTAGCGGTCGTTTCTTAGAAGAAGTGGGAGGTCTCCGGTTATGCTCGTGATAGTAGTGCGGGAAGCAAAGAGTTGGGCAAGAGGGGCGGATAAAAAGCACAAGACAGGAAATAACGAGAACAAATAGCCCAAGGCAGTTGCTTCTTATCCCATTTAAATCAAATCTTGGATGGCTGGTGGGGGGGAAGGACAAAAGGAAACAAAAAAGGAAGAGAACAGCACCACATATAAAAGCTTTCCCACCCTCTCGGTACATCCATCTATCCCCCATCACACACACAGGCCGACTAACAGGCAAGGCAAGAGTCAGAGAACAAGAAGGTAACAAGTGACAAGGGTCAGGGATGTGTGGCGGGTCCCAAGGGATAGTCAGCGAAGAAAAAAAAAAGAGACGGTAAAATAGACGGTAAAATACAGTGGCCAAACAAACGCCACTCTATTTTTTTTTTTCCCGCTTTTGAAGGAAGAGAAAAAGCCCTTTCTAGAGCTCCTCTCCCCACAAAAGAGTGTGTTTCTCCATAAAAATCGCCCTTTCTGAAATCTCTGATTGGATAGATCGACGTCTCTTCTTGGAAGCCCGCCTCCGAATGAGAAACAGAAAAAAACGCCGAAAAAACAACGAGAACCAGTTCAACTTCTGAGGAAGCAAAAAAAGATAAGTCCGCTTTTGGGAAGAACTTGGAATGGTTTTGGAAGGAGGGGAATTTTTTTTTTTTTTTTTTACTTTTCTTTTCTCCTTCCCGTGATACGAGCAGACGGTCAACGCCGGAAGCGGCTGAGCAGCACTCACTTGCTTGTAAGCCCAAGGCATCTTACTTTTTCTCATTTGCTCTTCATTCTCATGCTATGTTCGGCCGTCACCGCCCCATTTATGACAACCCAATTAACTATCAATTTAACATTTTACAGTGGCAAGAGCGATGGACTGTGCCTAACACTAGGAAAGAGGAATTTGGGGCAGTGGGCATTATCTAGGCCCCCGCCTCTCCACTGTTCTTTGCCTTCAGCAAACGGTCGTCTCCGCTTTCTTCCTCTCCTTCCTTTGTTTGTCGTCAAAGCCCCCTTGTCAGCGTCTGCCAAATCTGGTACTTGCTTTTTTCCGTTTCTCTCTTCATCGTGTTAGTTCTTGCGCCTGCCTTTCATTTACATGCACGCTCACGCCTCTTGCTATATATCTTGCATGGCGACCGCTTGTGTCTTTACAGGGCCGTTAATTGCAACATCTTGCATTATCTACACAATACCTGGCAAAAGAAGAAAAATACCCAGTTTCTTTCTCACGCGCTGTGCATGCTGCAGGTCCGAGGGGTAGAAGAGAGAGGGGGATATAATCCACCCAGCTTGGCTTTCCGGGTTTCTTTTTTGGGCCGTTGATCTGTCCCTTTTCCTGCCTTATGCCGTAAACCCAAAAGCAGCAGCAGCAGCAGCAGTAACCAACAGCAACTCTTCGCCCCTGTCCTTGTCTGCTGCCTACCTTGTCTTGCCGCTCTTCCTTGTTCCCTAGCCTTGTTTATCCTGCCTTCTTATTTTCTTATTTATTTTCCCCTGCGTCGTCAAGAGAGGAGAGCAGGAGAATAAATCCACTACTATTACTGGAAATGTGACCGCATTGTTGAAAGAAAAGAAGCATCCGCTCTGGTATGAAGAGCTTGTTTCTTGGCTCTTCTAGCATGTGTGCTGCGCTCGCTCTACTCCATCCGTCGACCCAACAGCTGTGACAATGGGTAACCCACCGCACTTAGAAAGCACCTGGAACATCCGTAGAAGACGGAAGAAGAAAACCCCGCAACATGCCAGCATCTGAAACTTTCGCTGCCTTCTCTTTTTCTGTGTCTCCCCGTCCGCATCCAAAAAAAAAGAAAGGCTGGTGCTTGGTTGGTTGGTTGGTTGGCTGGCTGTCCATCACCGGATCAAGTCGTAGGGTCAGGCTCTTGACGCATGCCGGTCCAGCATAAACAACAACAGCAACCTGGTCAGCTTTCCTGGACAAGGTCTCCTCCCCAGCACATTGCATTACAAAACAAGCAGCAGATCGGCTGTAGCAAAACAAAGGAAAAAAGCGCATGTCTATGGCTTGGCTTTGCAAAGCTTAACTGGTCCGGCCCCAGTCCTCCCAACTCGGGAGAAACAACAGTGAAAAAACAAAGGCCTGACAACAGTGTAACCAACAGCAGCGTTGTGTTGCCCAAAGTTTCTTTTTTTTTTTTTTTTCATTCTATTTGTTCGTTTGCGTAGCATCCTCCTCCCTTAAGGAACTCATCCAGAGTCACAACGACGCTTGTACGTTCTAGAAGAAAGATGTCCTTCTACCGGTTCCTCTTTCTTTGTATAAACCAACAACAATCAATCCCAAGCGAGCAAACGAGCCCCTTCCTTCTCTCTGCCTAGCCGCTTGCAGCACAAAACAATCACAATTCCCGCAATTTGCTGCCCATTGAAATCAAATTTCCCCACACAATGCTCCTAAATGAACTTTCCATATCAAATATTCACTATGCTCTGGAATGCCGCCCTGCTCTCTCATCTTTTCGTGTGCTCTGCTTCGGGGTTCAATGCCTGCCACGTGCCTTCCTGTTTAGGTCATGACAGCTAATCTAAGTCGGGCTCGAGTTCCTGCCTGGTTTCTTCGTAACTTCCTTTCCTTTTTCTCTCCCTATTTGACAAAAGAAACAAACACAGCCTTCCCTTTGTCTAATCCGGCAACTGCCTCACTTACAAGTAGACTTCTGTTTTTGCGGTCTAGGAAATAACAATCGACTTCTAGAAACGACTTCTCCATTGTTTCTAGCGTTAGTGCCTGATTTTTTAAAAGCACAAACCCATTGCAGCTATAATTACACAGACAGCGTCCTTCGTAAGGGTTACACCTGCTGGCTTCGGGTAGGCACAGCTCAAGGACGTTACGTTATCTATCCGAAACCCACTTTTATTCACTTATCAACCCTTAACCCTAATGTGGGGAAGCACCTGTGTTTTAGAGCTCCCCATGCTAAACCAACGTCAAGCCTGTGTTCAGCCTTGCTTCAACCGCGCCGCCCCTTCTCGTATTCTTCAGAGCTTGAATCTTGCTTCCTTTTCTTTTTTGTATTCTTAAGCCACTACTATCACTACCGCTATACCCCTAGCAGCAGCCATGTATCACCTAGCCAAAGGCCTGTACATGATGGCTACTAGCAAGGAGGGTTAGTAATACAATGAGCTCCAGCAGCTTTCTTCCCCTTAAGCCGCGCCCCGGTACCAGTCCAGTTCACAAGTCCAGCCCTATACCAGAAACCCTAACCCGCATTGTGTCTCTAGAATACTCCGTCATTCTCCTCGGCCTTGACAATGCTGGCAAAACAACATTCCACGAACAGGTTAAATCCCTCTTTATGCCTGACGGGCCCGCTCCGCGTCTCAAGACCGTACCAACGGTCGGCCAGAACGTATCCACTATCGAGTTGTCCGACATGTACCTCAAGCTATGGGATGTCGGTGGCCAGATGAGCCTGCGTAAGCTGTGGCAGAGCTACTACGCCAGTTGCCATGCCATTGTATTCATAATTGACAGCACCGACATTGGTAACGGTAGTCTGGACGATGACGTCGACCATGACGCTGACGATTTGAATGTGGGCGTGGCTTCTAATCCACACACGCGTGTCTCCCGTGGGGCCACTGAGGATGTCGCTGACGGCCGTCTTGACGAGTGCCGACTTGTGCTCGAGGACGTACTACAGCACTCTGATACCGAGGGCGTGCCGTTGTTGGTACTAGCTAACAAGCAGGACCGCGAAGACTGCGTTGAGGTTGTGCGGATTAAAGAAGGCTTAGTTAAGAAGGTGTTTGAGGGGGAGAAGGCAGACAGCATCAGAGACTCGCGCGTATTGCCGATTAGTGCCTTGACGGGCACAGGTGTGACGGAGGCAGTGGAATGGGTCCGTTCACGTGTCAAGTGGAACAAGGAGTCGAGACCACCGGTGATGCGGTGATGGATGGCGTAGGGGGCGAGCAGACTTTCTAGTGTTGCGTAGAAGCGATTGTTTGTTTGGACTTGCCGATAGACGGAAGGGCGTAAGAGACGACCCCTGATACCCGGCTCATGTTTGGCGCATACGGCGTTTTTGGCTTCACTTTTGGCTGATATGATTGATGATATTGATTGGGTCCAGCTAAGTCTCGTTGTGTTTTGGGTGTGCTTTGATTTTTTATCTTTTGGCTGTTTGCGTTCCCGAGTATCCAATCATTGGCACGTCTTTCGTTATGGGGTATCTCGTTTTTTTTGTTCCTGTCTATTCTATGCAATTCCGTCTTTGATGCCGGTGGTACCATGTCGTTGGCCTTCATTTGTTTGCTCTTCTTCTCCTTTCCCATCTTATTATATCTTCGGTTTTACAAAATTGGCCGCTCGTTCTCTGCCCGTAATTCGGCCATAAAGCCACCCTTATCCCTCGCCTTTGCGTCGTCCTGGAGCTTCTGTTCTAGCAAATTGGTCAATTCTCTGACCTTCTCCATTGCCAAGGCTCCGCATTGCAGCATGTCAGTGGCCTCGACAGCTAGGCCCCCCATTTTGATCATGTGACAGACCTCGCCGTGCTTATTCAAACTGACACAGAAGGCACTCTGGCGCAGCTGCTCCTCAAGATGCGTGGCGTCTAGCAGGACGACTTTGCCATCGTCACCATAGAAACCAAAGGTTACACATAGAGGCGAGTGCAGCCAGCTAAGTGCAACGGGCTCGCGCTCGGCCGGTGTGTAGACTGTGACTACGCCGCCATCGATTGTAGTATCTGGACGGCGGAAGTGGCGTAGGGCTGCTACCATGGCTAGACACGCAGCATCGATCAAATTGCCGTCGTTGGAGAGCACGTGAACATCAACACGGATGGCCCAACACTTCTGACCGGCGATTAGACATAGAGACTCGGTGTCTAGTGCGCCCGAGCGCCGCACGGTTTTCTCCAAGATGCGCGAGAGCAGCATTTCGCCCTCGTTGGGTCGGTTGACTTCGTATGCCGGGGACACCATGGGGCTGAACTCTGTAGATATTGTGAAGACGCCGTCAAACGGCCGGTCAGAGTAGGGCACTGTGACTTCCGCTGCTACTTTGGCTAGAACTCTGTAGTTGAGGGAGTTAGTCAAGAGGAATCTTGACATGGATTGGAACTTGGGCTTACCTTGTTTTGCCCAATGTCACCTCTGCCACGCCGTATTCATCGCCGAATGAGATATTTAGTTCTCTGAATTGATTTAGTGTCCGGCCATCTAAACGTAGACCTTCGTCTAGAGCCTGGAGCACAAAGTCCTTTTCGATCTGGCTGGGTTCTGCTTCACGAGGCATGGTAGCAGATTGTGTGAGATATATGCGAGGCTGGATATGAGAGATAGAGTAAGGCAGAACTATTCCGCTTTTGATATCAGTAAATGCGGCAAATATGATAAAGCAAAATTTCCCAACGGCGGTTTTCCACAGAAAATATAGACTCCATCTCTCAACATTCAGGCTTCAGTTGAAAGCTTAGTCTCGCCAAACTCAGCGAGCTTTTTTTCTGCCGGGCGGTGAAGTCGCACTTTGTAAATGCCAGCCAAGGCTGAACAAAAAAAGCAATCCAAAGCCACAGCCTTGTCTCAGCATCAAGGCCTGGGTTAACTAAGGCTGCTCTATACCTACATTTTATACATTTTTTCCTTACACAAAAGCTATACAAACTGCATCAAAATGACGACCGCCCATCGCCCTACCTTTGATCCGGTGCGTGCCCCATCCCCACTCTTCCTCAACGACCAACTACTAACTGCCCGCTCTCTTTTAGGCCCGAGGCAAAGAAGCCCTCCGTGGGCCAGGCTTTCATCAGCGCCTCCTCCCAGCCTACACGAGCCTGAAGTACCGTCAGCCCGGCCAAGGCGGCGCGGGCGGAATCTCGGCCCCGACGGACACCGGTGATGTCGTGCACGACATGCGCGCTGAGCTGCTTGCCGCCGAGGCCGCACATTTCGCCAAGAAGCACGGCTCGACACTGGCATCTCCACACGATGAAGACGGTGATAACGACGCTGTGCGCGCCAGTCTGAAGCGCAGCAGTGCTGCAACCAACACAGATGGCGATGAAGACACGGGCGGCCTGCTAGCCGATGCCGATGCTAAGCGTCGTAGAGTCTTGCAGGAGTCACGCGCTATTGATGCTGATTCATCAGACGATGATGGAGGGCCAGGGGATGACTCAGAAGCTGACGACGACGACGATGATGATAGCAGCAGTGATGAAAGTGACGACTCAGAGGCTGAACTGCAGCGCGAGTTAGAGCGCGTGCGGCGCGAAAAAGCCGAGAAGAAGGCGCGTGAAGAGCGCGAGCGCGCTGCAGAAGAGGAGGAAGAGCGTGTGCGCGATATTGCTATGGGTAATCCGTTGCTGAACAAGCCGGATTTTAATATCAAGCGGCGCTGGAATGATGATGTCGTTTTCAAGAACCAGGCTCGTGGCACCGAAGACAAGGGCAAAAAGGAGTTCGTTAACGACATGTTGCGGTCCGACTTCCACCGACGATTCATGAATAAATATGTCCGGTAGATCGGATAGGTCGTGCGAGAATATAGCCAGAGTGTTAGCTGGGGCTGCTGTGGGATTTTGATTTTTTGTCTGGCGCTATCGAGGAGTTCTTTTTTTCCTGACTGCTGTGTTATACCTGGGTTTTGACGCTATTTCTGCTGCTTCTTCACTATTAAATAACGAAAAGACGTTCTACGCTTTTATGATTTACATATAAACCTAACGTCCTTCAGCCAGTAGTCTTGTCTCCATCTGCTCGAAAGCCCCCAGGACCTTCTCATATTTCGCAAAAACCTTCTCGTCATAGCCATCACTGGCCTTTTCGATAGCGGCCTCCTCCTTCCAGCGCTTCCCGATGAGCTCATCGAACGTTTCGCCTTCAGCTCTCTCCAAAGCCCATACGGCTTTGTATGCACCTCCTAAGGCACAGGCATTACCGCCCACATCAAGTCGATATACGCCTTCAAGTCCACCCAAGACATCGCCTATGACCTTGGAAATGGCCGGATTCAATGAGCCGCCACCTACAAGATAGATTCGGCGAGGTTGTGGGGGAAAGCTGGGTTGGTTAGCTGGGCTGTGTACGAGATTCTTAGATCGAAGTTTCATGCTTAAAGCTTGTGATTCAACAATAGCTCTAGCATCCAGCTCAGGATCCCAAGGCTTTTCGGTTGGCAATTGTGTCAAGTTATCACCGCCTGGTCCGCATTCAAAGCGCCATGTTCCCGCGCGGATATTGGGGACAATCTCATTGAGATAAAAGTAAAACCCTAGTTTGGCCTTGTCCTCTTCGTTTCCCATGTGCAGCGGGCTAGTGCCTGTCACTTTTGAGTTGAAAGAGGCCCAAGCATCACCATATTTGTCAGCCGCAGATGGAAGCATATCTCGAACCTTTTCACGGGCCAGGCCGCCATTCTTGTAACATAACATGAACATGTATTGGCCGGGCGTAGTGGGATGGTTGAAAAAATGATACGCAGGGTCAGGCTTGTAGTACGGCGTGCTCATCAAGAACGTGGTCGACGTGCCCAATGAGATAATAGCATCCATAGGTCGCAGGGGCAGAGCTAGAATGGTGGCAGGATTGTCTCCAGTAAACGGAGCAATTTGGCAATCTAGACTCATACCGTACTTGATTACAAAGTATGGAGACAGCGAGCCCATAGAGCCACCACCATCGCGCCGCACAGACCCAAGTTTGGCCCGTAGATCCGCTGCAGCGGCTGGATCGGAACTGGCCTGTGCTGTGAGATGGAGCAAAGCCGGGCTCCAGTCATTAGCAGAAATGTCCCAAAGATTCATTCCACAAGCATCACTGATATCTATGGGCGCAATGTGACCCAGGAGCAGAGATGCAAGAAACGAGGAGACCAGCGAGATTCGACTAGTGTTGGAATACATATCCGGGAAAAGACGTTTCAGCCGCATGATTTGAGGGCCAGTAAAACGCTGTGGGTGAGGTTTTTAGTATGATGCCAACATGGGTAGCAAGCCTAAGGAGAGGTGAGACTCACATGGTGGGCTGCACTTCCTGTGATTTCAGCCAGTTTTGCCGGCGACCCAAACTCAGCGTCAAACTGATCGCATTCTCTCTGTGTACTCCCATCTTGCCAGTTAGGTGCCCACGGATGGGAAAACGCCATGTCTAACTGCTCTTTGAGCCCACCGCTACTTTCTGCGGTGAGGCCCTTCAATTTCTCCTCTGCATTCAGACTCCAGTATACGCTGCCATGCTGCTGACATGAGCCACTGATGCCTTTGATGGCGGCCATGTCGGTTTTGGCACTGAGACGGGCAAGGACAAGGTCCAGGGCCTCAAGCCACATGGCTACTGGGGCGTAAACTGAGTTATCATTTTGATTAATGTGCACACCTTTCTTGATGCCATACTGAGATCCAAAGTCAGCGTCGAAGTCAACCTTGGCTTCAGAGACAACTGTGAGATCGGAAGAGACCACGATGGCTTTTCAGGGATACGAGCGTCAGAACACGGGTAACTGTGAAGCAGAATGTGAACGGCTATGGGGGGCCATAAAAGATTATGGTGTGTTACGAGAAAGCTGCTCACCTTTTAGTTGCTGGGTGGATAAGTCGAGGCCGAGATAATGAGCCATGATGAGGGCAAGGAGGGGGGATGGAGATCGAAAGATGTGGATAAATAGCCTCAAGGAAAAAAGCTTTTTCTGTCTTAACTTGGCAACTACCAAAAGAAAAAGAGTTGAGTCAAAAAGAAACCAGAGCTCCCAACAGAAAGACGAGCAAGAAGAGGATCTGTGTTAGCTCTTGCCTTGAAGTGTAAGTGCAGCTAGTCCGCAATATGTAGATTGGGAAACGGGGAAGCAGCAAACGAGTACCTTCCCTTTAGACTACTGGGTGGTTTTCTTAGGCGCATCATTTTCTAGCGAAGGACTTGGGCCTTGGTCTTTGTTCATCCTTTAACAAGATGGCCCTAGCTTTCAGCTTTAGCTCTGAACAGGGGCTGGGCGAGAAACTATGATGCGCCCCAATGAGCCTGGAGCGGCTGAGTAAGGCGATAAGCGGGCGGAATGGCGGCTGTACACTGATTTGGAAACGCTACGTTACCTTCTCGGGTTGTGTACGCACAGTATAGATATACGCCTGCTACGCCACGACATTGGATGGTATGGGACATGATTGTTTTCATGAAAAAATTGGGTTAGATTCCAACATGCAGAGAACTCCTATTCACCAAACTATGCACCCCTGACTAAAAAAGAAAATGACAATGATTCCCATCCTGCTGTTTGCCTTCTATCACTCCTTGCTGGACTTTCCATCAGAGTGTTTATGATCATGGTCATGGCCGTGCTCTTCCGGCTCGGGTGTAGATTCGCGAGGGATCACATCGCCCGACACAAATTCATCGAAGCTCTTCTGCTCTACGCCCTCAACCGGCACAAAACGTACACGAACACGCTTGGCGCCCCGTACGCGAGAACCGATCTGGAAACGAACAGCATCTTCGATGGTGCGCATTTTCTCAATGGTCCAGCTCAAGGGCACGGCAACTTCAATATCAATCAAGTAGTTCTGGCCCGACTTGACGCCGCCAACCTCGCGAATCTCCAAGCCATGGCCGGGCTCTAAATCCTGTAGCACGCGCAGCGAGTACTTGCGCACAGAGATGGCAGTGTCGCTGTCAATGGCACGATCGGCCAGTTCAGAAACGGCGGCAATGGTGTTTTCAGCACCGGCCTTGATTACCAGGATAGAGATTAATAAGCCACCAACAGAGTCGAGCCATTCGGCGTTGGTAAACCAGTTTGAGGCTAGAATGACGGCAAGGGTGACGACGCCAGTCAGGGAATCGACGCGGTGGTGAATGGCATTGGAAGCCAGGACAGAGGATTTACGCGCACGCGCAACGGCCATGGCTGTGGGGTGAGGGAAGGTTAGCAAATAAGTTGTCAATTTTTGTAGAGCAAAGGATGCTCCCTGGACTTACTCTTGTGGTAAAGCCACTCTTTGATTGCAATGGTTCCGGCGGCAAGCCACGCAGCATGAAGACTGGGTCCTCCGCTTCCGTGACTATGACTATGGCTATGGCCATGATCATGAGCATGGGCCAAGATGCCCCCTAACGCAGCTGGGTCCAGGCCTATTTGTTCTAATAGGGCGACAAAACTACTCCAACACATGAGAAGGCCGCCGGTTAGCAGCATGCCTGAGACACCCAAGGAGCCTAAGCTCTCGACCTTTCCAAAGCCAGTTGGGTAGTCGTGCGTAGGCTCCTTTAAGCTCCATGAGACGGTAGCAAGCGTAAGAATGTCAGAGGCCAGGTCTGTAACGCTATGGTAGGCGTCAGCAACCATGGCATGCGAGTTGAAGGCATAACCTCCAATGCCTTTGGCAATTGCCATGCCAAGATTTGACAACAAGCCAATGCGGGTGATACGCACACCAGCATCGTTTTTGTCCTTAGAGGTAAGGAATATGTTATCGTGATGGTGGTGGTGGTGATGGTGATGGTGGCCACCATGTGTGCGTGTCTGGATCGTGGACATAGTGACTGTGGCAGCAGCGAGAGGAGATGGACGTCGGTGAGCGGATGATGAAGACAGAAGAGAAGCAACGCGGGTTAGTGGATGCGAAAGGGGTGGACGAGAAAGGTCGAGGATGTGAGCGAAAGAGGGCGACGAGGAAGATGACAACGAAGATAAAGTAGAGCAGAGGGAAACAGAAGAAGAAGGGGGAGAAGAGCGGAAAAGAGGAGAGGAACAAATAGAAGCGTCAAGTATAGCTAGCCGAGATGAAAACGTTTGGGGCGTCACACTAAGACTCAAGGCCGGCGTAACAGGGCGAGATGACGACGCTAATCGCGACGATGGTAGTGTTGTAGTAGTTATATTCCTGCCAGATGACGGTGCATCTGGTGGCAGATGTGCTCCCAGATGAGATGGCAAAGTGCTTGATACAGCGGGTGTTGCTAGTGGTTTAGCAACTGTCACAATGGTGGCAGTGGCACTGGTCGAGGATGCTGTCCAGGCTGGGAGCGATAACAGGGGGGAATTGGAGGTGATTTTGGTATTATTGACAGCTGGACCTACTAAAGGAGCCCTCAATGGTGACTGGGATTGGGATTGGGGCAAGGCCGCTGTAGTAATAAATGCGACCCCGCTAGTAGAGGACAGACATAGGGCTTGAGAAGGGGAGGACTTGGCTAGCCAATTAGACCTTGAGGATAGGCGATTTGCAGCAGTAGTAGTAGATAATGACGAGGGCGATGGTGATGTTTTTTCTTTTGTTGTTCCACAGGCTGAACCAGGAGCAATGGCCGAAGCAAAGGGCGACGATGACGACGACGACTGCGAAACATCGGAGTAGAAAAGCCGCCCAAGATGACGTGGATGGTGGCGCGACCTGTGGAGCCCCCCCTGAATCCAGCAACCAGCGTCAGTAGCTGTGCTAAGCCCCCTACGGGGTAGTGTGTCTAGACAAGCGCTATAGCGTAGAGAGCGCTGTAGATACAGGGCTCCCAAGCCCTGCAAGCCGAGCAAGAGGCCCACACAAGTCTTATTGTGTCGATGTCTGGGGTTGATCTTGGGGTTAGTGCTGCTTTTCAGAGAGCGAGCAGCACAACTGAGGAGTGACATTTTGAGGGACAAGACAAGAAAAAAGAAAGGGGGGGGGGGAAGAGACAAGGAAGATCAAAGGACGCCCATAAAGAGCCGTCTATAGAAAGACTATAAAGGTCTCTTTTTCTTTGCTGGTCTCAATGTTTTGTGCTTGCTGCAGTTATGGTGATGCTTGAGACAGAGCAACGAGCAATTTTGGCCGGAAAAGTAGGAAGAGGAAGAGATAACGAAAAAAGAAAAAAGGAATTGAAGAGGAAGAAAGAAGGCTTTGTTGGCAGTACTCTAGATTAAGAGAAAAAAAAAAGCTTAATTGAGGTTAAAAACGGTCAAGCTTAAGATTCAAGCAAGCATAACATGTATATGCGTACTGATCTTTGTCGATAGACTTCAAGCTTAAACGTTCATTTTCGACGGGTCTGGCCACTAATTAACCACAGCGAACAAAACCAAACCCGCAGTAGGTAGAGCCAAGGGAGAATAGTCAAATCTAGATGGCCTTACTATTAGCATTACGACATTTTAGAATCCGATCCGGCCAGGTTAGACAAATCCCGGAAGTGCCAGGAAAATAGTGGGACCATTTGTAACAAGATACATGGCACACAATATAAAAGGCATATTGTATTCGCGCAGATAGATAGGTACAAGGGGGAACGACTGTGAATGTCAACATGCACATACGTAGACACATGCCATTACCTGCATAACCAAGAAAAGCTTGCTTTTCGACGTCTAGGAAGGTGCACCGGATGCAACAAGTGTCACATATCACGGAATTGAAGCATTCTAGCTAAATTCTGGCCAATCAGGGTTTCATCGTCGCACATTAGACATGTCGGGGACGGCGTATTGTATCAACCTTTGAAGACAAGTATCACTGTGTAGGCGCTGCTTGTGCGGTAGTAACGTGCCGGCACTTCTTGAGCTTAAACTTGAGTTTTTTTAGCGTTCATCAGTTCGTCAGCCGATCTGCACAGCACAGATGCTGCGTGTTATGTGGCCTGTATTTTTCAGTCGAGATTCCAGCATCTTGGATTTTAACGTGAATACATTTAACGCCCATGGATTTCGATATTTCCTTCCTCGCAGCGGTGCACGACTACTCCAGGTGTCTGGGAACAGGTAGCCTCCCCGGGACATGAAAAGCATGTGACCCCGGCCCGGGCCCGGTGTGAGCACCGAAAGGGTTTTCGACTCGGCTTTCCCCGCGGGAAGTTCCAGGATTGGTTACCTGGTGTTTTTGGCCTGCGGCCCCGTCCATGTGTCGAGAAGTCCAAGAGACCAACGGCTATCGGCACGAGGGGTTGACCTCGGCGGGGTACGTGGGTTTTGTCCTCTTTTCTGGAATGTCGGTTTTCGCAGTTTTTTGATATGGCGGTTGTTGAAAAGGGGGAGGACTCTTTCTGCCACCACGTAGAGCCTCCTCGACATGTCCCCCAATCCAACCACCTTCCTCCCCCAAAAAAACAAAACAAAGGAAAAATAAAAGCAAAAGTTAGACTGACTGAACCTTCCGTGGAAAGTCAGTCCATGGTCGAGTTATGAAGATGGTGTCCCGAGTGGAAGTATGTGTACTGGCGAGAGGGGTCGATGATCGCGGAAAAGTGGAGCGTAAAAGGGGGCGAAAAATCGACGA
>JAZBQP010000387.1:0-20160 GCA_038407015.1 Ceratocystis ficicola | reverse complement strand
TAATATCGGCTCAACGCTTATTAAAGCTATAACGATCACCGTATTTACTTAAATCAGAAGTGTCGTTTAATTGAGTTTTCGTTAAAATATGTTGCACATTAAGATATTATTTATGTGTATCGTTTGGTTGAAAATCAATTAAATATCTCATTGATTCCGTATCAATAGGTTTTGTTGTCAGATGAGGCAAAAGAGAAAGAAGAAACCCTCAAGGCTAAGCTAGTTCCCCTCAATCATGACCAGCCTTGTCTCCAAGACTCGGTATAAACCTTGACACTAACGAAACGAAAGGGCCGGTTGCCGAAAGAGTGGCGGTGCATGGTAGCGTTTCGGGGGCCGTAGTTTCCGGACACGACAGGCACAGTATAAGCACCGATAGGGTGCGTCGAAGATGCCTGTCGAGCGAACGTTATTGCACATTCGGGTCTGGCGAATTCGATTACGGCGCATTTTCGGACAGCCTCCGTACAATCGAATCTCTTTGTTGTCTTAGAGGCTGCAACAGGCGTGTCCAACAAGACTGTCGAGAAGACAAGTCCACCCCATACACGCTCCCTGGCTCGAGACAGATGAGTGTCCGACGGCAGATTTCCAGTAATCGCGCTACGGGAACCTTCTAGATTTGTATTACACCGGCCAGTGTTTTTAGCTAAAATTTAATTCCGTGACTAAAGTGTAGGCAGGACGACTTAGGGGCGGCCTGTTTTTCAATGCATGCAAGTCCTGGTCGAAAGAAGCTTCACTGTGGCTGAACCATCGCGGATTGATACTTATAGAAACATCAGACACATTTAACAGAAGAGTTTCACATGTAATAACAATGGGAGAAGCAAGATAGAAGTTGATATTACATTGAAGAACAGAGAATTGGGTATTTATCGGAGGCAGAGAAATAGAAAGAGGAAATGAGACCTCTATGACAATGTTTGTCTAAAAGTGTGGCGATGTTTGTTGGATAGGTACCATTTTTCAGATACCATTTTTTATCTGATGTCCAGAAGACCAATCGCAGTCTCAAGATCACAAGCTGCCTAGCTGAGTTAATAGGCAGGGTCGTGATTGTCAGGAAGAGGAGGGTACATGCCCACACGGGGGGCAGGAGGAGGATAGACCTCCGCATCCGCAGAGGGACCAGGTTCACGATAGGCAACTGGAGGGGGGGGATAGATACCCGGAGCGGCAGGAGGAGGATAGACCTCCGCATCCGCAGAGGTACCAGGCTCACGATAGGCAACTGGAGGGCGATAGTGACCAGGAGCGGAGGGGGGGGGAGGAGGAGGATAAACACCTGGAGCAGGGTTGTGGGGATAGACACCTGGAGCGGGAGGATAGGAGTAGGGTCCATAATTGGTAGTGCCAGGATCGGTGGGTTGGGGAGCTCCAAAAGGAGTGTTAAGCCTTAAGATATTGTTGATAAGATACGCGCCAGGAAAGTCCATAGCGATAATACCAATACGGGCAGTATTGCCGTTTTGGAGGTACTCGCCGAGATACCTGTTCATGCCGATGTCGCCTGCACCGGCGCCGCCACCTGCAATATCAACAGGTCTAGCACCAAAACTGACAGAACTATGTGTGATAAAAAGCGTCTTAAAGTTTGACCTACTAATTTTCCAGAGGAAACATTGGGTAAAAGCCCATCGTGTCCCTTTGAGAGTGTTTCCAGCGGAAGGTCTGAAGCTGTACGGAGAAATAGAAGAGGATGACCAGGGAATACCAAAATAGTTGAATGAACTTTTCTTCTTGAAATCCTGTAGGATTACAACTCGACCGCGAACCTCACCAAGGGCAGGGATTCTGGTATTATCACCACGGGGAACGTAGAGACGATTAGCAGCAGCATCGCCAAGAGGGGTGCCAGGCGACAAGTATTTCTTGAGGACTTGGCTAAAAGCTGTGGTTCGGTCATAAAAGTATTCTTTCTGGATACGCAGAAAAACGACCTCACTGGGATTGGCGTCCAGGAAGCCAAAAAGAGTGGAAAAGACATCTGCAAAGGTGTAGCTAGTGGCAGTGTTTCTATGGTAGACATGAAGATCGTCGTTTACGATGCGGCCACTGATGTCAAAGTATCTGATACCAGAATGAAGCTGAACGTTAAGAGGCGATTTTTGGCTCTGCATTTCAATTCGGCCGATTTTGTCAGTCATGGAGTTGTGGGTTCCAGGGATAGACAATTGTGAAAGAAGAACATCATCTTTCACTGTGCTCATCCATGCGGGGTTTTGGACCAATTCCATGTTAAAAGACCAATAGTCGGTGACACCATTGTAGTCGGCAGCATAACTCAGGGCCAGAGAGGCCAGAGTTGCCAAGAGAGAGAAGCGCATGTTGCTAGCAGCGGCGAGCAATATAGATGCTAGAAAAGCACAAAATATTGGAAGAGAGCAAGGGTGGGCAATGAAGACGAACAGATGATTCTGAAGAAAAGTAAAAGCTCTCTCAAGAGGGCGACATCCAATCGTATTAATAGTCAGGCCGTGGCCCGACCTCATCAGCTTCATGATGCCCTGCTGAGGCCATCATGATAGCCTAGCGGCACGATTGAGGAGCCTTCGTAGGTTAGCAGGGCAAGACAAAAGCTCATTTCCTGGCAGAATCAGCTTCCCATTCCTAGCACAAGTGTCTAAGATCACCATGACGCCCTATGAACGTTGTTGTTAGCCAGATAGAAGCTGTCAAAATTGAGAAAACGCACCAACATTTTGACTTTTCGCATGACACCCCTCGGTCTTCTTGTGAGGCGTAGTCGTGAGCCGGGTGCAGCTTTCGGCCCAGCTCAGGCTAGAAAGAGGGGGCGAAGAGGGTAGAGGGGACAGATTGAGACCCAGTTAGTAGTTGCATAAGGCCTACGACCACTTTGCCAAGGCTTGACTCTTCAAGAAGCAGGGCATTTGGCCTGGCGTGTCCATAGCACGCACGCTTGTTCCATGGTCTGCTTTGGGCAACACGAGAGACTCAACAACCAATACGACACAGCAAATCTCTGGCTCTATCTTACTTGGGATAATTTGTCCAAATAAGAGCAATGAATAGCCATTTAAATGGCCCCCCAGTTGCTTATCCTTACAGGGTGGCTCGACTCGACCTAGGACTACTAGCAAACGAGAACTCCTCTCTTGCTTCTCAAGATGAAAACGAGCGAAAAGCAAGTGGACGGGGCTTGCATTTATCTCCTCCCATGGACGATGATAAGACGTACAAAGCCAGATTATGGTCAAAACAGACACACAGGCCAGAATAGCCGACACACAGACCACAAAAGGAGGCGCCCATCTAGCCCACGGACAAGGCATAGGAAAGATACGGCGATGACAGAAAACGAAGACAAAGTGCTAGCGCTTGAACTGCTTGGAGTCTGGTCTAGACCAGGCGGTGGTGGCTGCCAGCCGAGCCAAGCAGCCCCATGTGAGGCCGTGAGCCTTGCAGTGAACCATCGTGCCGCGACTCCCAGTAGAGGCGGGGCAAGGTAGAGAAGAGTATTCGTCTAATTACTGCATGTATGTACATATTCGCCCGCGTGTACACCTATTAGCGCATGTCTGGTCGCCTGCTGAGGTCCAGTACAACTCGACTTCCCATGGTGATCTTTTTTTTTTCGTTCGTCAGAACCACATTCCTTCCATCACAGGTGGTCACGTGATCGCTTAATCGGACATGGCCGGAATCTTTATTTATGCTGTGGCTGCTTTGGTTTTGATCGCTTTGGTGTCTGGTCGCTTTTCTCTTTATTAGCTTTCATGGCAGTGTTGACCGACGAACTGAATAGTGCCAGGATAGCAAGCCCTCTACCACTGCTTTCCGGCTCCGCTCCCGGAGAGAGTAATTGTGGGTAATTGAGTTGTAGTGCAAATCACCAACGTGATGCCATAAACTTGTCTCCCGCCCAGACATAATAAGGCCTAAATGAAATTCCGTATTTCCTCATCTTGTTCCCTTGTTTTTGTTGGGTTTCCAGATTGATAAGCTACTGACCCCAGGAATGCTCTACATGTTTTGTAAGCAAGCGCAAGGACCAGGGATGACTGACTCTGTTCATCAACTTGCCATAAAGCAATAAAAAGACAAAAAAAAAGCCCCGAGTTAACACCGCGTTAGCGTCACGGTCAGTTTGATAGAGTCACGATGTACGTAGTAAGACATCTGAGGCTTCAATTTAACAGCACAGTATCCAGCAAGCCAAAGATTCTTGGCCAGCGCATGACCGCCATACTACCAATACCATTAATGAAACACGCCATCCAATCGCGTCTCTCTCATTGTTCATGAGCTTAGGAGCCCTGGAGTCGACAAAACCTTTTTGTAGCGAAGAACCACATGAGCGACTAGTAGTGGCTCGAGTTTTCACTGCAGACAGCTCAATAAGCTTGAACCATAGCCACAGGGGGAAAAGGGCCTCTAATGCAGAGTCCCGCACATCGGATTAAAACTCAGCTAAAAAGAGGGTCAGCTGAAAGAAAGAATAAATAACAGGAAAATAGGGAATAAAGAGCGAGCGGAGGGGACGTAGAATGACGCCCAAGACAGGGCATCAACCTTCAGCCATCAATATGCTTAACTGTGTGCCTGAATCCACATGTGAAAATACAGCTCCGGCATTTCCGTCTAAGTTTTCTTGTCTTCTATTCTCTCAAGTACCAGACGTTCGGTTACCCTTCTTTCCCTATATAATATCCACTGTTGGATAAGAACATCGTCTCATCAATACGTCCGAAACTCTCCTGGGAGTTTGCTTTGACCAGCTTAGTGACCAAACCTCTACACCTACGTGCATAATAGCCAAACCCAAAATACATTGCGGGATGGACGTGTAAGTTGTTCAATTAATAATGCGCGGCTAAGTTCCAGACGCTTACCCGATGCTTATCTGGGTAGAACTTGAGCCTCCACATGTTCTCTTTACGTGGCTATTGTTTACAGCCTTAGCTATTTGTGTATTTGTATCACTATTCCTTGAACGTCTACTGCAATCACTAAGATCAAACGAGACTGCATTGGTTACTGGACAGAACTGACACTCTGTAGGGCTGAGCACTTCCCACACGAACATTCGTTCCTAGAAGAAAAACAAAAAGGTTAACTGTATGAACCCTCAAAATTCAGTTCTGAGCATGAAGATGGTCTCCTTGAGTTGGAGTGGTGTTGCGGCGATGAGCAGTTGACAACCGCGAAAAATGTCGCGAAAAAAGGGGGCGAGTCGATGATGATGCTATCCTCAAAGTTGGGTGAGTGCAACCTCAGGCTCCACAGCTCATTGTCAAAATCCATGACAGAGTCAAAGAAGAATACAAGGATGAAAACCGGCTATCAGTGCCATAGGCGTCGTCCTCCAGCAGCCTAGAAGAAGGGAAGGTACCAGACCTCAAAGGTACCCTCTCCTGCGGGTTGTAAGGAGAGTCGACATCCTTGGCTAGTGCAGCTAGTAAAAGCTATTCACCCGGCCACGCAAATGGGAGCCATGGCACGCAACATCCGCGAAGCTATATCAAAACATGCCGTAATCGAAGGCCCTGGCAATGTCGGCCCCATGTATGCCTTTGAGGTTGATGGCTTTGGTGGCCGCAGTCCGATGGACGATGCCAACATCCCGTCGCTGCTGTCAGCTCCATTTCTAGGCCATCTCGACGCTGAAGACACCGTTCACTAAAGCACGCGCAAGTTCGTCCTGAGCAAGCAGAACCCGTGGTACTGCGAAGGCCATGTCATCAATGGTGTTGGTGGACCTCACATCAAGCCCGGTGCAGCGTGGCCCATGAGTAGCACGGTACAGATCATGACGTCAAGCAACAATACGGAAATCGAAAAAGCACTGTTAGAACTACTCTCTAGCCCCAACGGCATTGACTTGATTCATGAGAACATCAAAAGCGACTTGGCTCAAGCACACATACGACCCTGACTTTCAAGGGCCAACAGCCTCTTTGGGCAGACCTGAATTGATGTTCAAGTCATATCAGTCCACTATCCTAGGATAGGCTGTAAGTTCATCGCCAGAGGAATAGACGTAAATACGCGTATATTATGTGTATGTATATATATATATATATATATATAGCGAGCGCAGATTTATTTCGAATGCACTAAAGTTGGTATGAATTAGTTGTACTAAGCGGGCCTTCCCCCTTAAAAAAATAGCTTACCCAGAGTAAGTAGGACGTACACTATCAGTCTCGAAACAGCCCTCTCATGCGGTCCCGGCCATCGATTGGTCCACCTCCAAAATGCAAATATGCAGTCCGCTCAGCACGGCTATGACCTCCCATCGAGGCCCCAACAGCCCGGTAGAGCCCGTCCCCACAAACTTAAAGGTGGTAAGCTTTGTTCCTCGAATAGCTTCTGTGTCCCACTGCGCCACAACCTCCATGTCTTCGTACTCGCTTTCTCTAAGCATGCCCGAGGTATTGTCCCTTTCACTTCCGGGGTCATCTTGTATGGCCGGGGGCCAACTTCCCGGGGGTGCTCCATCTGGCGGTCGGTCGGCTGCACGGCGCAGTAGGACATAGTGCCTGCGACACCGGAACGGATAGCTAGGGCCCTTTCTTTCCCGCCACTGGAATGTCTCGCGCACACGGCCAACTTCGATGGTGAACTCGAGCCTGCGCCCCCTGATGCTGGGCGCTGCTGGCTCAACCTGCTCGGTGATGTCGAGCGAACCGGGTACAAAGGTCTTTGTGCCAGTCTGGGTCCGTTGTAGCACCGCTGCTGAGGAAGGCATACTGATGCCAAAGCCCCGCTTGAAAAACTTTTGGGTCAGCCCGGCTAGTGGCTCAAAGCTGGTGTCGGGGCCGTTGTGTAGAACAAGATCGAACCCAGATTTGACGCGCATGTGCTCGCGGATACATAAAACGGGCTCATTGCGGTGCGGGCCGATGGTGCGGCTACGACTGAGGATGGATTCATAGACACCGAAGGTCGAGGGAAATATGTGGTTGGTGTATGGGGATGGCGGCGGGAAGTTTATGAAGCCTGGTGATGGCGGTGGGACTGGGACCGGGGCCGGGACCGGGGCCGGGGGTAAGGATGAAGATCGCACGCCAAATGAACTAGCCTCGCTGAATATCAACGATGGCGTAGAGCCCGAAGCAAGATCAGTGTATGGCGGGGGAGTTTCAAAGGCAGACGAGCCTTGGGCTTGTCTCTCAGCATGGTTGCGCATGTACTCGGCCTCCTTTTCGCGCATTTTCGCGAGCTTATTTTTTCCGGACATTTCGGCGTCGTAGAAGAGTAGTTGTGTAGGTTAACAGAATTATGGTTGTGCTGGTTATGATCCGAAGCGTTAGAAAAATCAGACTCAAGTCAAAGATTGGTGAGCAGCGGGCGTCTAATGAGCACACGCGTCAGATTGGACAGCCTTTATGTTAGCTCCTGCCAGCTATATATGTGTGCATGTATATGCATACATGTAAATGGGACAGTATGACTTGTATTGCGCTGTGGTATGGCCAACTAGTAAAAGCAAAGGTTGCCTATAAGCCATCATGTCATACCACTATGCACGTAGTCTCTTCTCTTTATAATCTTGTCGATCAAGATCTAATAGCCGCACAACGATGCCTAAAAGACGCGCTAAATAGTGGCCCCGCTGCAGAAAGATAAGCGAAAAGGCTCCGACTCTGACGACTCTGACTGCACTGCCCGATTCAGGAGGACAAAATGGACCTTCCTAATCGACATGTATCTAGTTATTGTTGTCCCGCTGCAACTCCACACAATAATCTTAAAATCCCGTTGCTGCGGCTCAGAAAATTTAGTCCGAATAGAAGGAGGTGTACTTTTGGTGGGGGCGCTTTTCTCTTTTGGCGCGTTCTGAGCGCTGCAGCCTGGGATTCAACTTGCATATCTAGTGTCATCGTGGTGGTTTCAGGGCGTCCCATCACTAGTCATCCCTTCTTCCCTTGCCAACAACCCTATTGTCTAGCCTGTCGAGATCGCTTCAAGACCAACCCTAATCTCCTTATCATCGAGCGCAGTGGATCAAGAATACATACCTGTATCCTATCTCTCCACTCGGCGAATCCATTATTTTGCACAGAGTATTTTTTGCGAAGCTTTCTAGAAACATTTCACGTGGGTGTGTTTCGTCCTCATTGACGGAAAGGGGGCAGGGCAGGACAACACTCTTTCAAAATCTTCAGACGTCAACCCCAAGCCACGCAGATTAAATGGGATGAGATGGATCATGGCTGGCCAGTCTCCACTCTTGTTTCCCTGGAAAACGAGAAGGCCTAGCCTCGCGCTATCCCTTTCCCTCGCTCGCCTGCAGAAAGGAGGTGAAACCACGCGTACCATGACCATGTCCTATGGCCGCGTCCTCACTATTGTGCCTGCGACGCACGGCTGGCTTCGCCTTAATATTATCGCTCTGTCACAGATTGGTCCAATAACAGGTGGTGTAACTCGACAAACTCGACTAGCCGATAACATGGCGTTTTGAAAACAGGTAGCTCATCTAAGGGGAGCCCATCTCCATGCTCGGTCCTAACTACGCCCTCAGCGACTTGTCGGTATAAATCAGAGACGCCGTAGCTTCACAACGCTTGCTTGCCTCTCCTCCCCAAGCATTTCATTCGTTCACTTCGTTTGCTGCCTGGGGCCAGTACCACTAGTTTAAAACATCTCCCTTCCAAGATCTGCATTGTCTTCGTACATCCTCAAACATCCTCCCTGCCCAACCTTCACTGCCCTTGTCGCCGCTGTCGTCGGCTTCACTTATATTACTGTTGCCAGCCCCGTGGCCCCCAACTCCAGTGGTATGCACGACGGCTACTTCTATTGATGGTGGTCCGATGGTGGTGCCGACGCCGCCTGTAGGGCATCAAGTGGGCCACTGGCGGCAACTTGGTTGCCGGAAAGAGATGGAAGCCCAGTTCGGCTCGCTCAATTAACTCCTCTGCCACCTACGCTTATAACGGTAACTCGTACCTAGCCATCTACGGCTGGGCCACCAGCCCGTTGATCGAGTACTACATTGTCGAAAACTTTGGCACATACAACCCGTCATCCGGAGCTACCAAGATCGGGTCCATCAATGCCGAGGGTTCCGTCTTCGATCTGTACACCAGCACCCACGCCCGCGCCCGCACCGATGCCCCGTCCATCATCAGCACTGCAACTTTCAAGCAGTACTGGGCAGTGCTCTAGGCCAAGCGCTCTAGCGGAAAGGTCAACACCAGTACCCTCTTCAATGCTTAGAGCAAACCTAGCCTAAAGCTAGGTGCTCGCCATTATCAGACTGTCGCAGCCGAGGGCTACTTTAGCTCCAGTTCGTCCTCTATGACCATGTGGTAAGGAGCGAGCAGCAAACGAAACATTATGGGTGTTTCGAGGCCTGAATCTGTCAGCATGATGTTTATTGTACTTAAGAACTGGCCAGCCAGTACCATTCGGCCGAGTATACGACATATGTCTTTTCTCTTGGCGGTACCACCCTCAGGCCTGTGTGTCACTATTTGCCCTAGGAGACTGCTGCTCGGCAAGACTAACTAACTAGAACAATGGACGTTTGAGCGAAATTCTAGCCCAGATATAATGGAATGGCAGATGGGTTTCACTATAGTTTGATTGTATCGGTTGACGTGAGATTGTCCTCACAATGGTCTTGTTTTGCCAATGTGATACTTCTCTTCTTGGCTCCCCTTTTTTCAATACTCATAGTTAAGCCCTTACGAACCCTAACAGGACTCCCGTTATCTTATCTGCTTTTTTTGTTGCATCCTTCTCACAGAATCTTTCTCTCATGTTTCTTATCGCAGAAACAGCTAGCCAATCATCTGGCTTGCGGCGTTGCACACTCAACTAGGAGTGGGTGACTACTATCTAGGAAGATTAGATCATCGGGCCACTTTATTCTCACGTGCCTACTGCAAACTTTGCTTCTATGTAGCACTCGATAGTAATTCCTCATCCCCTCATCATCGAATCAAGCATCAAGCATCAAGCGAGCGTACATCATGCATTTTTGCCAATGTGCTGCTGCTTTTCTGGGGACCCGACATCTGTGGTTGACGTTCCTGACCATCTAATGGCTTGTGCTGGGCTGGCCTGCTTGTAGGTTCTTTTAGCATTGATTTGGGACGCAGCCGTAGTTCACTGGTAATGAGGCTTCCGCCTATTCCACACGTCACTCTACCCTTCTCTGTCGACCCAGTCTCTACCTATAACGCCAGTATCGCTATCATGTCCATCCTCGTCCCCTCTCCTAAAAGGATTGCCAAGCATTCAGGATGAGGGTTAGCTCTTCCGTTATCCTCTCTCCCCAGTGTCAAAGCGACCGCAGCCCCCCAGGTTTCGATGCGACATCTGGAGAAGTAGAGGGAATAAAATACGCCTTATTAGAACCCGTCTAGCCTCCATGACAGCGTTTCTTTTTTTTTTTTTTTTGCTTGGGTATTGAAATTTATTTTTGTCCCCTCGCTTCTGCCGACTAATTTTTCCGCGCTTGTTTCTGCACCTCTACTCATATTTCGTGCTACTTTGTTGCTTGAAGGCGATTGACTCTGGTGGGAACCAACAGTTACAAATTCATATCCGCTGAGCCTCAACAGCCAATTTACACCTCTCGACACTACCACTACTATTACCACTGCGCAATTGAGGCCCCAAAACTCGCACAGTCGAATCTTCCGGCTAACCGCTGCCTGCGTCTCCGCACACTCCGTCCGCCGATAGGAGAACTATTACCCTCGAAGACAATGCCAGCGTGATAGTGGCCGGTAGCACTAAGGTACACTAAGAAGCATCGTGGCTTCGCAATGTCCACCACCAACAGCAGTGAAATCACCGTTCCTAGCGGTTCTTCTCTTCCGGCTTCCGCTACGACTACATCTGAAACTTCTGTCGCTACCACGACCGTCAGCTCAGTCGAAGATGGCAGCAACAGCTCAGTCTCTATCGGGGCCGTAATTGGCATGCTGGCAGGCGCCCTCTTTCTAATTGCCATGGGCGCATTCTTTGTGCTCCTCAGACGAAGACGTCTCCGGAAAATGGGCATCCACGATTCTGAAGCGCATTTGCACGAAACCGTCGAGCGCACACCCCCACGGCCGACCACTATTATTGAGATTCACCACGGCCGCCGGCGGCGACAACACCGCGGCGAGGAATGGGTTGAGCCTCCACCGACGTACCAGGAAGCCCATGCTGACGGCGTTGTTCCTGCCTACGAAGAACAGGAATCGGGAAGTGACCAGGATGAAGATGGGCGTACGGGTGGCTCGAGATTGCCGCTACATAGATCGCATAACCCGCTTCGTAGCCTCAGCCCCATTCACCTGCGTAGTCCAATCAGTATTCGCAGCTTGAGAATGCCGCGGACGCCGGGGAGCTTGCGCAGTCCAGCACGCAGTCGTGTGCACAGCCCCGTGCATAGTAGGATGCATAGCCCAGTACGGAGCCCCAGTGCCGTCGTGACTGAACATACCAACACTGGGGGAGATATGACGAGATGACAGATACTTGCAGCAAAATAGCACTTTTGTTTTGATTTATCCAGCGATGCACTACCCCTTACGGCCCAATTATATCACAGTGCCAGTCTATTCTATTGGCCTTGTTTAGGAAACAAATAAAATATGTTAATATACACAAACACATGCAAACATGCACGAATTTTCATGCAAACCCGCCCGCCCGCCTGCGTTCTATTGACCTCTCCTCCCCACTCACCATTATATGTGGCTCTATGTTTCAAAAGCCATGACTTTTTTCCTTTTTCCTTTTTTCCTCTCCCTTGTCAAATAAGCAACGAAAAGCATGTGAGCGCAATACCGCTTTGACCGATTACGAGCCTGGGCACAGGCAAGATGCCCTAGGCTGGGGCAAATATTAGAGGCGGAACCACTTCCCCGAAATGGCCAATGAAACAGGCTCGTAACATCTAGGACGTGATTGGCATTTGAGGTTTAGGTAGGTGGAGGCAATCCGAAGCGCAACGCAGGGTAGAGCTATCGTAGGAAACGAGAGAAACGCTTAACAAGAACAGCAGGGGTTTGATTGAATGACATCATCAAAAGCGTTAGTGCTAAAACAGCAAAGTAGCAGAGCAATGATCAACAAACTAGAAACCCTTCCTGATACTGCCCATCTTGGAACAACTTTAGTATTCCTTGGGTTTCGAAATCTCCACGTCAATCGCCAAAATCTGCAATGCCAGAAAGCGCGAATAATACCGACACAGTGCTAGATTGCCCCCGTGGTACCAGAACCCAGGGTGACCTGTACGCTGCCACATCATACGCAGCTCACCCTCGTCATTGAATCCCCAGACATCGCTGTTCAGGCGATCAGCAACCTCATCACCGAATGTCAAGCGTGTCTGTGTGCGCATGTTTTGGTACACTGTAGCAAAAACAATATGATCAGCCTTGAGCTCTGAGCCGTCATCACATAACACGCTATCTGGCGTTAGGTGTGAAATTTCATGGCCGCTCTTGGCGCTAATTTGGCCAGCTGCGATCATAGCCGCCGCTCCAACATCAATATAGTATCCGCCCCCTCGCTGGAAGTATTTTATAAATAGCCCCGCATTATCAGGCCCGTCGTCTGTGTGGAAGCCTGCCTTGGCCAGTCCCGCGAGCATTTCGGTATCCATTTCCCGTTGACGCTGGCATATCCGCACCTGGCCGGCCTTGAGTACGCTGGACGGCTGGCCATGCAGCAGTATATCGGCGTCTTCAACGTCGGGCCCGTCTTCTTCATCTATCCCGACAAGGCCAATTTCAGTGATGGCACGTGATGAAACCACATGGGTAGAGCTGCGCTGCACCAACGTGATCTTCCACCCCTTTTCGGCGAAGTCGTGAGCAATGTCATGTGCAGAGTTGCAAGCACCGATGACAACAGCGTGATTCTGTGTAGCCAAGTGATCAGAAGAGGTGGGTGCACCACAGAATTCCGATGAATGGCTTACTGAGCCTTTGAAGCTGTCGAGGCCAGCCACGTCAGGCATGTTCGTTTTTCCAGAGTGACCGGTGGCTTGAATAACATGGCGTGGATGTAGAGTGCGGACCTCAGTAGTGCCGTTGGCAAGAATACGCTCAACAACGACTGTCCATTTTGCAGCAGCATCGTCTCAGACAGACGACTTGAGGGTCGTCTTGGTCCAGACATTGAGCTCCATTAGTGTAGCGTAGGCTTCAAAGTACTCGGCCAGTTTATCTTTGGGTGTGAAAATGGGCCAGTTTGGCGGGAAAGGCATGTACGGCAGATGGTCGTACCATACAGGGTCGTGGAGTACTAGCTGGTGGTATCGCCTACGCCAGTTATCACCAATACGACTATTCTGGTCGATAACTAGGGCCGGAACACCGACCATTTTTAGACGGGCAGCAATAGTCAAGCCGGCCTGGCCCGCTCCTGTGCATGCGAGAGGATTAGGCCAGCTGTCCCATGGCTAATCTACAGGTCTACTGTGCCTATACGTACCTAAGATAAAGACAGTTGGCTCGACACCGTCATTGAAATCCGCCTCAGCCGCCCGTCGTTCTGCCCAGTTCTGTCGGCCAGGTTTGCTACCGTGCTGGACGCCACAAGGCCTGTTCCTGCCAATCTTCTCTTCGTGGCCGTGAATTTCGACCAGGCTGGTATACAGAGTATAAATTTTCCATGCGCCTCCCACATGCACAAGTTTCGCCAGGCCCTTGCCGCTGCCTATAACCGTTTCTAGCTGGAACATGAATCGCACACATGTTATGACGCCCTCGTGGCTCTCCATGCGGTCACTCTGTGGCATGCGAGCGGGGGTAGATTTGCCGAGGCGAATCTTAAGGAGACGGAAGCTATTCTTAGACTGAACCATACTTTGCAGAAAGGACTGGATTTTGTCACGCCCATGGACCGTCCGAAACTCCCATGACAAGGCAAGGTGGTCACGCCAGTAGCCCGAGTCACTGAAGAGCTTGGAAAGAGCGTTGAAATCTTGGCGAGCTATGGCTTAATTGATGGCCCGCACCATAGTGGCGGTGATAAGCACAGGGTTAGCGTCGTCGGGACTCCAAGTGTCCTCGGCAACGGGCAATTGAGCAACGGGAATATTGACCGAGCAGGGAACGGTCCTCATGTGTGAGGGTACACCGACGGCAGCTGTTGCTTTGAAACGTGCCATGCGTAGCGGTTTCTAGAGTGCAGAGTGTCATGGTGCATCTGGTAGTAGTCGAGGTAGCTTGGCCTGCTGCCCTTTTACATCTTCCTAATCCTAGATTGCGTTAAGCTCGTACTACTCTCTCAATGTCATTGCCGTCATAAATGGCGGATTCTTACCCCCGTCTCTAAATGCAGCTTAGTTGCGTGCGTTAATTGAGATGGCGAGATGTGCTAGTGGCAAAGCTCCTCCAGATGGCTTCTATCTGTGGTCGTCCCCCATGGATTTGTTTGTTGCACAATTAGGGTATGACGGTGTATCACGTGTAATGCAGTTGAGTAGGGTTAGACACCGGCGACCTAAATTTGACGCATTTGGGCCTAATTTCATCCCCTTTGAACTCACTAAATCGCTTCTTTAAAGGGGCGATCCGCAGCTCCGTGGGCCCGTGAATTGTGTCTTCCAGTCATCCGGTTGGCTGGTCTAGTGCAACATGTCAGGGGTTGGCCTGAATGACATTATGCACATTCGTGTGGGTGAGGAGAGGGAGAACTCCAATTTGTTGTTCTTGGTGACAAGGAGGCGAGAGATTTGGAGGGAAGGGAGGGAGAAAGAAGAGCGAAAGGCCGTGAGCATGGGCGTATGGCTACGGAGGCTAGGATAGACAAGGCGCAGAGTCAGAGATTGGGGGGTTAGACGATAGAAAGAGTTTGAGGATGGCTGGTCAGCTAGCTGCACACAGGCGAAGACTATTTTTTCCTGGTGCTTTTTTTCTTGGGGGGGCATGAGACTTCGATTCTGGATTACTGTGTGCTTCGGACAACAGGGACAGGCCCAACCTTGGGCTTTTACATGACATTGGCTGGGAATCTAGGCCATGCTTGGATCCTGTGTGTAATGTGACCTGTATTGCACGGTATACATGGCATGGCGTGTGTGTTTTGAAGGGCAATGAGCCAACAGGTTGCATTCGTCATCTCCAATTGTCATGTCGTTCTTGCATCTAAGCGGCTTATGCTTGAATACACACGCCCAATCATTCGCCTTGTGTATATCCACTAGCTTCCTCTCTATTTCCGCCTCTATTACTGGACATGGATAGGCGATGATTGGTTGGATTGGGTGCCTTTTCAGCTCAGGCTAGACTGGCATAGCATGCGGAATGGGTGCTTACTTGTTCTTCGTGATGGTCATCGTCCCTCCCTAATATGCTTTCAGTTTCTTTGCTGGCTACAAGCCTACCGGGGAATCAAGACAGAGTTTCTTCTATGCGCTTCGCCTGGATTTGATGTAGTGCTTAGTGGCGGCTGCCTCTATGCCCTTGTCCCGATAGCCTGAGCTTCTGTTCGCAATCATTTCAGGTTCTTTGTCCACCGCTTTGTCGAATGGTTTCTGTTGTTGTTTCGTGGCTTGGCCCTGGTATAAGAGCGGTAAGTCTTCCTTCCCCCCGTGTCATCTCCAACTCACGAGACTATAGCACCATGAGCCATGAAACTAGGTGCTGTAAGTGTCTGTAGAGGGCGAGACGCTCTCTCCTCTTCACTTGCCCTTGCACTAAGCAAGTGTTAGCCTATGGACGGGTCGATGGTGGAGACGAGCCAAAAGACAAACTATGGGAATGTGTATGCGCCGTTTCCTGCCGCTTGTGTTTGACAAGGTTGATCTGCATTCTCTCTTTCTCTCTTTCTATGTAGGAGGGTAACGAAAGGAAAGCATGGGATGGATTCCCAGTTCTTCGCCCGCAACCAGACTCTAGGCGACCATCATAGTGCTTTTTAGTCGAGAAGGAACAGGCCGGCCAGCTTGGGTTACAAGCTATAAAGATCTCTATTCTTGGCTCGCTGGGCGGGCGGCTCTTTTCCCTGCTAACATAAAGGACGCATTGCAGCCTATGGAAGCTTTTATGCTTAGCAACACTCTGTTCCTTTTCCCCCACAAGAAATAACTAAACCGATAAAGTAGATTAATTGCGCTTCCTAAAATGCGGAGAAGTTTCGTCTGCTTTGGGTCTAAAAGCTTTCTTCCCTTTCAAGGGAGCTCCGGTCTAAAGGGACTGCAACAGATGCACCAGGGAGCGCGGGCCTGCTTTCTCTGTGCTAGCGCAGAGATCGAGACAAGCAGGAGCCACGCATTGCTTTCATGGGTATGAATGCGCTGGAAACACATGGTATTGCTCGCTGGAGGCAGACATCAAAAGTTGGAGAAAGGCTTTCAGAGGTTGTGTGTCACAGGCAATGTATGCAAGTCAGTGTGTGTCTGTCCATGGGCGGGTGAATGGGTATGTGCGTGGCACAAGTATGACTTCAAGTACAAGTACACGTATGCACAAGGACAACCTATAGCATAAAAAAGATTATCTTATGCTATCCTTGGACGGGATTGGCCTGTCAGAACAAGACAAACAAGACACAAACTTGCACATGTTCTTTGCATCTTTCTTACGCAGTCAGAACATTGGGGCCACACATAGCCTCACAACTCACTCACGGACATGGCTGGCGTTGGGGTTGGAGACGTCTGGACTGGCACTCCATGTCGTCCTATCTAGTCCTAGCTTCGTTTTTCCAAAGCTCGAGTCCTAAGCAAGTCTAGCTTCAACACAAATCTGACAGTACTTCATTCGCGTTTTTTGGCCTTTGTGCTTGGGTCTATAAGAACAGGACATGCTTCCAGACTCTGGTGACACTCGATGTTCTCTCTACCTATTGCCACTCTCCCCATTGCCATTGGTCCTTGAATAGCATCTTTGGTAACTATAATATTACACACCGCATCACTGCTGTTATTAATACGTCGAATAGCTTTCCTTCGCCGTGTTTACTAGCACCTTATTAATCGCCCAAGCCCTTCTTCCTCTCCTCAACCTACTCCCTTCTTTCTTCTTGTTTCCTTACGAATTCACAATGCACCCCCATTCTCACTCCTCACATGAAAACTTGTCAGATAAACCTTCTGTTGAGAAACACGAAAACATGGATCATATTGGCCACAACAACGTGGCGAAGACTACCGGCATTGCTCACCCAAACGGCAATGTGCCGCGCATAATCAACAATGCCAACGGCAACCCGCTAGAGCACCAGCGCACCTACGGCAGTATCAACATCTCCCCTGAGATGTTTGAAGAGCTGTACCTCGCTCCTAAAAACCGCGTGGCCGGCCATCTGCGCCAGACCTACGGCAACCCAACCCCGGTGGCTATTGGCGGGTTTGTCCTGACGACAACGCCTTTGTCTATGGCTCTGCTGGGCTGGCAAGGTGCTGGTGGGCTAGTTGCGCCGGCAAATGTGGGCACATACCTTTGGCTTGGTGGATTATTGCTATTGCTAGGCGGTGTCGGTGAATGGCTACTCGGTAAGCCTCTCTCTTATGACGCGTTGTTGACCCGACTAACTTGTCCCATTGTAGGAAACACCTTCCCATGCACTGTCTTCATGACCTTTGGCGGCTTCTGGCTCACTGTTGGGACTACCCTGATTCCTGAGTATGGCGCATACACATCCTATGCCACTGATCCCTCAAACCCGGCATCGGGCGCTTCCAACCCCATGTTCTTCGCTACCTTTGGATTCTTTTTAGTCTGCATGACCATATTATCCTTCGTGTTTATGATTGCATCGATGCGCGTCAACTTTTCCTTTTTCATGGTCTTTTTCACCCTCGTGTTCACCTGTAAGTCTGTCCTGTGCATACTATCCTCTCTTACTAAAAAGAAACCGCACCGGCGCCGTGACTAGCACTCACACTGACACTGCATCTGTCTAATAGTTTCATGCCTTACTGGCTCCTTTTTCAGAGCTGCACAGGGTCACTCCGATCTTTCCCTCAAGCTGCAGCATGTCGGTGCAGGTTTCCTCTTTGCTACGTCTATGTTTGGCTGGTGGATCTTCTTTGGTCTGGTGCTGTCTTCTGTGGATTTTCCCATTTCACTACCAATGGGCGACCTGTCGACAGTCTTCAAAGGCAAGGCGGATCGTGCCAAGACCAACATAGCATAAGAGGCTCTACATCCTGATATTTTATGTTGCAATGTAATCTCCATTGCTTGCATTATTCAAATTTGGAGTTCGCGTGTGGTTGGAGTTGGAGAAAGATTCCCCAGATTTTGGAGAAACTTGGAGGACGGAAGGTAAAGGCAACAAATGAAGTGGGGTTATGCAATTAACGAAAGAAGAATCACAAGCAAATTAGAGGCGTGAAATAGTCTGATATATATCGTACAACTTAATGGCAGGAACACGTCTCGTCTCTTGTAACCACCACCACTATGACTCCCTCAAGGTTGCCCCATCGTAGTCCCGCACATGAAGCCTAAAGACTGGCGTTGATGCTGATGCTCAAGAGCAAGCGTGTTATTGACGCAATATCGCCAAGGTTGTCTAAGGCCTTGTCTGACTTTACGTGGACGCGGGATGCCTATTCGGCTACTCCTGACCATTATCAGCAGCAAGCAAAATGAATTTCGGCATGCCCTTGGCAAGCCGTGCCGTCCAAGACTAAAAAACGAAACCAAAATCCAAAGCTGGCAAATACCAGGAGCACTAGTACCAACAGCAATGGCGACGTAGCTCCGACACTGTCATCAATTCTCAAGATGCACACAAAGAAGCTCTGGAGCTGGTGCAAGAAGATGAACACAACAGGCCAGCCTGGGGATGCAGAGTCTGGAACAAGAGCGGCGGAAAAGGAGGTTTACGACAAGGAAGAAAATAGTGATCCCAGGAGAAACAGCATCTAGATCCATGCACAAACGTCTGGCCAAAATTTGCGCGGGAGCCCCGATGAGATTTGTTTCTGGGCGACAGTTCGACACTGGTCCATAAATTGCTTTTCTCCATTTCGCAAGCGAAACAAACGGTCTGTTGTGTTTGTGATTCCAGAAGCTTCAGAATATAAACATGAGCATGGACCAAGCTCTTGGATTGTGATCATAATCTGGCTGCAGACTGCGACAGTGTGAAACAATATCAAGTGTGATAGCAATAAATGGTAGGGTAGATCTCCTTAGTATCGGCTTTATAAAAGCGAGGTCATATCCTGTCTGCAGCCTACTCAAGAGTTCAATATATTTTGATGCCACACATACACTCGCAACATATAATTCCATTCTTTCTTTCTCTCCAATTACACCTACCATGTCTTCTACTCACTGCAACGAACAAACCTCTAACGCTAGCCGTTTGTGGATTCCGTCGGCGGAGACCGACCTTCTCTTTGCTATTCTGTATGCCAAGGGCAAGCCAGTTCTTTCCTGGGAGCCAATTGAGAACATTATGAGCCAGCTCGGGTACACATTCACTCGCAGTGCTCTTCGGTATGTCTAACCCCCGCAGACCTCCTTCCGAGCTCTTTGGCCTTTGGGCTGCAGCACCTCGTACCAAGCTAACATATCAAACTTGGTGAATAAGCTCTCACTTCAACAACAAAATGATTAAGGAATTCCAACTGCGCTGTGACAAGCACGGAATACAGCTCCAGTTATCTCCCAATAAGACTACGAGCTCCAGGAGGAAGAGAACGCCCAGGACTGCGGGCGACTCGGCTTACTATCCCGAGGATAGCGATGAGACGGACTTTGATATGATCATAGAAACTCCGAGCAAAAGAAAGAGGCACGGCACTTTCCTGGATCTATCAGGTTGAGTAGATCGTGTTTGATTGGGACTGTTGCAAGTGCCTTGAGCCTGTTAGTGATACATAATTGTTGAACTTGGTAGCACACTTCTTCAATATCAGTTCGTGAGCCATGAGCCAAAAAAAAAGTATGAAGAAAACATGTTCTTCCTGATGACAGGAGTCGTCTATCTGATTGACCCCAACCCGATTTGAACGGATAACCTTTTGATCTGGAGTCAAACGCGCTACCGTTGCGCCATAGGGCCATTGATGTTGTTTTTGTTGTTTTGTTGTTGTTGTTATATTTATTCTCTACCTAACTATCTGCGCTTGACCTGCACCGTGGCTCCTTGCGGGTCTCTACGGCGTTTAGTCAGGCCAAGAAGCTGTTGGCTTTTCGAGTCCAGTTCCCCGAATCGGCCCTGGGGAGACTGCTTTTTCGGACGCCGTTTTAGCCTGCGTGGATC
>JAZBQP010000386.1:0-20438 GCA_038407015.1 Ceratocystis ficicola | reverse complement strand
GCCCCCCCCCCCCCCCCCCCCCCCCCCCCCTTTTTTTGTCGGTCACCAACGAGGAAAGCAAACCGTGCTTGTTATGTTGATTTTACGAAAACCAGAGACTCGGCACCTTGAGACACGAAACTCGAAACTCGAAACGCGCTGAAATTAGTTAAGCATGTGAGGCGATAGTGGTGGTCACGACGATAACTACAACGGCCAGGCATGTCGATAGCACAGAAATACTAAAAACAACAATACAACACGGTAAATACAGACATAGCCGAAGCAATATAACTATTTGATAACGATCCCACAACGAAACAAAAAACCCAAATCCATAAAATTGGCACAGATAATAGAGTTAGCCAAGTCTTTCTGCTCTCTACATACTCATCGATGCTGGATCCGGTGAACGAAGAGCTTCCAACTCTTCCTGCCGCATTTGGGCACCTTCGGGCGTTTGTAGGAATACATCATATTCGTGCATACGCAATGCTAACTGCTTAGCCGCTGCGTCAATAGCCAGCAGGTGTCGTGCACGTGCCGAGCCCTCACGCACCTCCCGGAACGCCTTTTCGATTAATGTCGTAGCCTCGTCATCAAGTCCCGAGTGTAGTGCTGCAAAATCAGCTGCTACTATGCCCTGGGCCTGTGTGGCTGATGTCGCGGCAAATGCTGAGTTAGGCTGCAGGAGCAGGCCTTGTGAGGTTTGCGGGAGACGTGAGGCTGCGGCTTGGCTGTGAAAAGCAGACGCGCGATTGTTGTGCAAAGCGGGCTGATGAGCTTGAGGATTATTGGTCTCTGTGACAAAGGGAAGAAAAAATTAGCAATTTTGATTAGGACAAAAGAGACGTCACGTCGTCTTTACTCACCGTGAAATGAACAGCGCGAACCACTCGCATTGTACCAGCAGTTGGCACAGCTACCACACATCTGCCCTTCAACCACAACGCATGTATTCCACGGGCCATGGCCCTTGTGGCAGTTCTTGCAGGCGCTAGCCGCCTCATTGCCAGCGATGTGCGCCAACAAAGCTTCGACATTACTGCGCCGTCCCAGATTCAAAGTTTGGTCCTGGCGGCGTTGGACTGCAATTCTGCGGCCTGGTTGTGGTGCCAGACGCTTGCTCAGCGTGCTTGCCGCACTTTCGATATCCAGATTAGTGTATCCGCTGGCGCGAGCAAGAATCTCAGCGGTCTCAAAATTGTTCTCGTTGGTTGAGCCCGACGTTGTATCCATGACGAGGCTGGCTGCAGCAGCAGCACCAATGCTGCTGTCGGTCTGCATATCCTGTAGTTGGTCTTGCACGGCCTGATCGAGAGTGCGTGCAGCCGTAGCAATGGATGATTGGCTATCAACCGCACTGAGGCGCTGCAGTTCGGGATGGATGGTTGGGTCGTTGGTAGAGTTGGCGAGCAGATTGGCTGCAGCGCTGAGGTTTTGCAGCTGGCGTTGAGTATCAGCAGCCTCGGCAGCAACAGCGGCTAAATCGTGGTGTTGGTGCTGATGTTGCTGCTGTGCCTGAGCCTGCTGATGTTGATGCTGGTGTTGCTGTTGCTCGTGATGAACTAGGGCAGCGCTAGCGTCAATGCTGGCCTGGGCCTCGGTGGTAATCGAGACGGGGTCGGTTGGTGCGGTAGTGGACACAGACACGTTTACGTTGACGGTGTCGTCCAGGCCGTCCTCGCCGTTAGCGATACGCTCCAACGTGTCTTCAAGCAGCGGTGATGGCCGCCCGTGTGTGTGGGGGTGGGAGTGCGGGTGACGACGGGCCGGCGGGCTGGGCTTAGTGATCTTGTTGTTGCCGGTGACAGCCGTGGTTGATGTAGCGATAGACGTGGCACGGTTTCGTACAGGTGAGCGGGCAGGAGCAGTAGTGGCAGCTCCAGCACGCATCGACATACTCGCTTAACGGGGCGGGAGGGGATTGGGGGAGGGGGGAGGGGGAACGAGGAGGACTCAGAGCTTATCACGAAGCTTCAAAGTGCGAAAAACCTCGCCGGTTGTTAAATCGGTTGATGTTTTTAATTGGTGGCAATATGAACAATTTTGGGGCTGGTCTACCAACAAGAGATGAATGAAGGTGAGCTGCTGCAAACTGCAAGGCTGAGCCGAGAGGCGGAAAGAAAACCCACGGTTAAAAAAAAAAAAAAAAAGATAAACACAGGTGGAAGAGGGGAGTTGAGTGCGGGTACCAAGTAAGAGAGCAATAAAAATGGCTGAGTTTGTAAACTCCAGAGGAAAAACGCAAAACGCAAAACGAAAAAAAAAAAAAATAACAAAAAATCTGGGGTTTCTTTTTCCCTTGTCCTTTTCTTTTTTTGTTTTGTTTATTTCAGAGCCGCGCAGTGACACAGTAAGTTGTAGTTAGTTATAGTCGTGCTACTAGTGTGCGTCGATTGATTAGCAAGAGAGAATGGCAAACATACACGAAATGAAGCCCCACTCTAACTCTGGCATTGGCATGGGGCTGGGACTGGGGAGCATTCAGTATCTAGGCAAAGACGATCGATCGGCTGCTGAAACAACGCGGCCAAGAACAAGCGGTTGAGTTACTGAATGACGCTTGGATTTTTGCGGAATCGCGTGAACTGGCTGTTTATGTATATATCTATGCCCTGTTGATACATCTATTTTGTCTACCAAACTCAATAAATCCACCATGTGTACATACAAATATATCCCGATTTACTCACGTCACCCACTCCCCCATCACTTCCCTTCGGCTTGAAGTAGTTTACATAGCCCATCACTCCGTTTCTATCGCTGCTGCTGCTGTTGTTTCTTGTGCCAGTGGCGGCCCCGCGTATGCCAACCGGCCCTTATCCATGACCACCAAAAAGTCTGCATCCCTAACAGCCTCCACGCGATGCGCAATTGTAAACACCGTGCTGTTTTGCAGTTCTTCGCGCAGCACGTTCTGAATGTAAAGCGCCGTCTCCATATCAATCGATGCCGTAGCCTCATCTAGGATGACAATCGGGCTGTGGCGTAGCACCGCACGCCCGAGTCCAATGAGCTGGCGTTGGCCTTGGCTCATGTTCTTGCCCCCGCCATCCACCAGCGATGTTAGTGAGAATGAGCCCGAGCCGCGCATGACGCGTTCGAGAACCGCCTCGCATTCGGCATCGCTATACTTGTTAGCAGGGTCGAGATTGTCACGTAGGGTGCCCGGGAAAAGGACTGGGTCCTGGGCGACAAATGAGATTCGCTGGCGGAGAATATGCTTGTCCACCCGGGACAGGTCAACATCGCCAATCCAAATTGACCCAGGATTTGAGGGCACCTGGCATGCTTCCGACTCAGCAATAGTGGTGTCCAGTAGAGAGGAAGTTGCTGTCTCCGGCTCAGTATCCGAGTATGGCGCCGCAAGCTCAGGGGCCAGGGTGGCAAGAAGCGCTAACGCCATGGTACTCTTTCCAGACCCGGTGCGGCCTGTAACAGCAACAGTCGACCCAGCGGGCACCCGCATCGAAATGTTCTGCAGGCTTGGGTCTAGGTGAGGGGCATACCTCAGTGTGACATTATCAAAAACCACGTCGTCAGTCGGCGATGGCCACTCTGGCCCCGGTTTAATATCGCCTTGGGCCTCTTGGTCTAGATCTAGAAGCTCAATGACACGCTCTACAGAGACAAACTCCATTTGCAGTTGGCCATATCTTCGACACAGCACGTGAGTTGTACTAACAAAATTAGATGCAGCAGCCAGGACGAAGCCTACAGTGCCCGAGCCGTGCGATCCCAAGATAGCAGCAAGTGTCAGGGCAAAGGTCGCTACAGCAGACATCGTATCAAACCGGCTTTGAAGCCATCCTTGCAGAGACCAGTAAAAGTGATCCATCTGCTGGAAAGCATCTGTAGTCTTGATGTTGGCGTCACGAAAGTGGCTTTGTTTATGGAACGCCCGTACTGTAATAAGACCCTCCACAAGCGTTCCAAAGTTGCTCATTAGAGGGGACAGCGACACCATTTCTAGACGTCGAAGTGACTGCGAACATGAAAGGAAGCTTAAGAACACTAGGACGAAAATAACAGTCATTATGATGGCGAGTACCAAGAATGCTGGTGCCGTCATGGCAATAACAAGCATGGCCGAAGTCCACGTAACGCCATGCCATACACAGTAGAATATATTGGCCGCTACGGAGCCGTCAACGCTGCTCATGTCCGAGGTCACTCGGTTCATTAGCCGCCCAACTGGCGTTACGTCAAGAAACCGGAAGGTCGATGTGGAGATGCGGTGCATAGCCTGACGGAAAATGGTCCGACCCGCTGTATAAGACAAGGCCAGAAGAACAAGATCCGGAATCACCTGTGCAATGACCATGATGAGAGAGAGAATGGCAAACCAGAACAGCCAAGGCTTAACATTGTCCTCGGGCGACGGTAGGTTCATGTACCGTTCAAGAAGAGACTCAACGTCAGGGAGATTCAAGACTTGCGAGTTGATGGAGCTGGTGTGGTAAAAGGCATGCAGCTGCAGGTTTTGAGAAAGTTTGTAGCCCTCACCCCAGATCTTCAGAAAGTAGTAGTACAGGACATTCACACTGCGGTATGTCAGGAATCCTACAATAATGGCTAACCACCAGTATAATTTTCCTGCCTTGATGTACCGCCAATACACTATGCTCATGACCGAGCCATGCGTGCGATGTTCTTCTTCAATAAACTTGTCGGGAATGGCATCCTTGAAACGGTCTTCCTCCGCGCTATCATCGCTGTCTTCATGTGTGCTAGATGACGACGATTGAACAAGCGATTTACCTGTGATAGAAGAGTCCCTAGAGGTGGCAGGAGATCCTGTTTCAGACATAGGTGGCGAAACGTGCTGAACTACCTTGCCATTAATAATCTCCAGCTCCTGCGTGACATACGGCTTGATTATATCAACACGGTGGGTAGCAATCACTATAGTACGGCCCTTCATCAGGTTCGATGTACTGAAGAGTTTCTGCATAATACTCTCGGCTGTATGGTGGTCTAGAGCTGCTATAGGATCATCAAGTAGCAAAATCCTCGCTTTACTGTACACAGCCCTGGCAAGGGCCACACGAGCCTTTTGTCCACCTGAAAGCCCAATGCCGTTCTCGCCGATGGAAGACAAGTCACCCGCCTTGAAGCCAGCAAGATCAGGTAACAGGCAGCAAGCATCCAAAACAAGGCGGTACCGTTTTTCATCAAATGGTGCGCAAAACAGAATGTTGTCACGAATTGACATGCTTTGTAGCCAGGGTATTTGCGCGCAATACGCCATCATCTCGTTGGGCACAGACACTGAGCCAACATGGCGGTCAAGTTCGCCAAGAAGCGCATGCATGAAAGCACTCTTGCCACTACCAACTCTTCCGTAAACCGCAGTCAATCCACTGGAGCACGAGACATTGACATCCTCGAGAACGTTGACCGCGTTTCCTGGCCAGGAAAACCATGCATCCTTGATTTCAAGAACTGCAGGTTTATTGACGTCGATTTGGGAATATATGCTGCCACCAATAATCTCGCGATCAGGCTCAGCCATGAACCGTTCAATTCTCCCCATGGCCACTGCAGCATTTAGCATAGTGGTAATGAGATCAGGAAGCTGGCGCAGACTAGACTGGAGAATAGTAAACAGGCTCAAAGCAGGGAAGGCAAGGTCAACGGTGAGCTTGTTGCCCCCAACCACCGTGTACGCCCAAAATGCAACAACAGGGAATGTGTATGCTGCGGCGCGGTTTGTCATTGTGATTAGCTTCATCAAGAAACCATTCCAAACACGAAACCGAAGCTCCTTTTCGCGGACCTCGAGGATCTGGGCGAGCCAGCTGTCTTGCCAATCGTACCAGCGCAAGTGACGCAAAGACTCGATAAACTGCGAGACAAGTTGCAGCTTGGTGTCGCTAACACCCCGACGGATATGTTCCCAAGAGTAAATAGTCTTGAGAAGCAAAGCGTTGGAGCTTTGAGCGGCAATCAATACCAGAATGCCCACAAGAGAAGATGGACCTAGTAACCTCCAGATCAACGTAGTAGAAATGATCAGGTTCAAGGGGAATGTGATGATCTCGGGGAACTCCCAGAGCCGCTGTGAGATTTCATAAACATCGTTGCGCATCAAGTTCAAGATCTTGCCTGTTGAAGCTGGTGCATTTTGGACCTCCTTTTGCTTTTGGTCTGCGTCAGCTGCTTTGAGGTTGCCATCATCTGCCTTGTTGCCAGGGAAAGTAAAGGCTTTGCGGTTAAGGGTCTTTTCATATATCATTGTGATCATCTCGCCCCGTGAGCGTTCGTAGGCGCGTCGACAGAACCAGAGAGAGAAGAGCTCTGACTGGGCACAGGCTACGTTTGCAATGAGAATAAGAATAGCATAGACAATTGCCGCACGTATATTCCCCCCATAGATGGACGAGTCACTTGGTGATACATCGGGTTCAGCACCGAGAGTCCCTAGCAACAACCTCAAAAAAACAACAGTGCTAAATGACAAGCCTGTTTCCAAAATGGCCAAGAAAGTAGTTATTGCCAAGTCAGAGCCATTGGCCTTCAGGAGCCGCACGACAATGCTTCCCTGGAGATTTGCAAAACACGCGTGAAGCCTAGCGTGCTGGAACTCGAGAGGCAGTTTCCAGACATCATCGCTGTTCAGCTGGCGCGTGTTCCCCAGAGAAATCAACGGGTTCATCCAGCGCACACTCATCCACTGCCACATGGTGAAGTTATCCTCGGGACTGCGCTTCTCGTTAGACGGTGACTCAAAGGGCGCAGCGATGCCATCGACCGGAGCCCAGTGGGGACGGAGTGGCACTCGAAGCAGGTGTACGAGTAAACAAAGAGAAGGCAGCATGTTCAAGAGCCAGCTAACAACTAAATTCCGGGTCTGGTAGTCCACAGGCATTCCTAGCAAGATGGCCAACTGAATAGCAAAGAGGCCAGCCTGGATGACGAGCAGACCGACGGGAAGGGAGTAGTTATGTGGGAGAGACGCAGCCCAAGCAGCAGTGATAATCTGGAGAGAATTAGTGACTAGACCTACTAACATGAGATCTGTGCATGTAGAGCGAACTGACCATGGGTACCAAGCTAGCCATGAAAACGACGGCGTGGTGATGCAGGAACAAGCCGAGGGACAGCCCAGCGCCAAGCAAGGAGACAAAACACATCAGCCATTTAGTACTGAAGCGTGGCCTGCTGCAAGTGTGTAGAGACGACGGCGCCCATTCTTGAAGTACTCTCCAATCATCGTCAAAGTCCTCGGCGGCGAAATTACGCATCCATACGGGTCGGGATTTCCACACATGGCGCAGCGAAAGAGCCGCCAGAGCCGCGAAGGTGAGCGCTGTGGGGAGGGAGCTCAGCAATGGAATGCAGTCTTGGCTGAATGCCGCTTGGTGTGAGATCTATGACGGGAATTAGTAGCTGATGGATAGCGATGGATACACGGAGAAATCTCTTCTCTTTTTATTTTCTTCTGTGTGAATTGTGCGCTCAAAATTTCCCCAAATCTGCCAAAAATCTTCCAGAGATTTCCCCGTTCGATGGCAGGTACGGTTACGGACCCCAGAGAGGTGATTGCCTCGTCATCGGAAGAAGAATTTGAGGACATGACAGAAATACATACCCATATGTCGCCCAAGCAGCGGGAACAGATGTCCATGGCTGGTGGGTAGAGGCTTTTAGTTTTGATGCTTTATATGAGCTAAGAAGTAGACGCAATTGGTCGGGATATAAGACGGAGGAGAGGAGATACGGCGCTGGCGATAGCAGTATCATAACCATGAAAGATAAAATGCAATAAAAAAAGAGAGAGGGTATCTGAACAGCCAACGTCAACCAATGGTGACGATAGAAGACAAAGTAGAAAATACCTTGCCGTTCACAAAATAAACCGAGGTTACTAGAGTGGCCAGCATAGCCTCCTAGAGAGCTTAGTGCAAGACCAGCCAGAGTAGAGTACAAGCGTGCGTGTAGTTATTATATTTTCTTTTAGTATGTATAGCCGGGTCAAAGACAAATGCAACGAACACGGCCTCCCACCGCTACTTTGAGACCACATGCAGTTGTTGTTATTAACCATGTACATAGGGATGGAAAGGGTAAACCAAGCTGACTGAGAACAGGTCTTGTGACGTGCGAATATGGATCTGGGCTTTTCGTTGATTCGTTGTACATGCTGTGCCTGTTGTGCAGCCCAAAATGAGCCAAATATCGCCTTGTGGGTTTGAAGCTAGACAGACTAGACCTATCTAGGTGAAGTGCCTTGTTAGTGTTGATGTAGTCAATGATGAGCCCTGAGTCGGGCTCTAGTTCCGTTGGATTAGTTAGGATCTAGGAAAAGGAGGAAACGAAGAAAAGAAGCAAAAAGTCAAGGCCGTTTTCTCGGTACCGAGCTGAGGGTTCTGCCAACCTATATATGGGCCTAGACTTGTGGCTATTGAGGGAGAGGAGCTTGAGTCTTGGGTGTTTCGGCCTAGATAAATCTATTTCCACACGTTGCACATCTGCGAACCTGCGACTTTGTGGCAGTCTCTCTCCGTACCTCTGGCCAACTAGCTGAACACAACTGACTGACCTTGCCGTTCATGCATGCTCTCCTGCATGTACAACAAAGACGCGCAGACAACGAAGCCCCTCCTCCATTTTCTTGCTTGCTCACCGTTGCCTCCCTCCACCTTTTCACGAATGGCACCCCACATCAAGTAAGCGATTCTTGTCTCGCTGGTTCCAGTCTCGTAAGTGTTTAAATTCCAGATCACACGTGTCGTGCATGTGTCTCTGGTGTGTGTATTCATTGTAGTTTCTCGCTGGCATTTGCAAATACGCAGAAACACCATGCGAAAGCCGCTGCTGGCGGTAAACGCGAGCAGCAAGAGAGATAGGGTATATAAAATAACAAAAGAGAAAACCTGCAAAAGGTATATAAATAACAACTCCGAAGCCCAAGTCGTCCCCAAGAAAAAGAACCCCAAGAATGTTCCCCTGATATATGTTGAAAAAAAGCGGAAGGCTCGGTCTGTTTAACGAAGCCCGTGTATACATGCTATACATCCTGTGCTGTGCAGGACCATGCAAGAAAAAAAATGGCTTGAGAAGAAAAGAAGAGAACCCCCGGAAGCAAATGAAGAAAAAATGAAAAAAAAAAAACACCAAATCCAAGAAATATATATCAGGACCAGAATCAACGCCACGCTAGATGAAAATAGGAATCTCCCGGAGAAAAAGACAAAATGATGGGGCAGAGGTTAGAGAACAAAGGAACAAGGGTATAGACAAGCCACCCAAGAAATGGAAATAGGAAACAAAAGAAATGAAACAAAAGACGGAACGGAACCAGCGATCCAGGCACGTCTACCGCCGAGTCACGCCTGCCGACGACGGCGGTCCAGACGCGCTGTCATCGGCCTCAGCACGCGGATGTACACCAGGCCACATTGGCGGTGCCTCTTGCCGCACCCCGCTCATCACGGAGCCTGAGCTATTCAAACGCTCGTAGGCACCCGGCGACGTGGCGCTTCCCAATGAATGAACCGTTTGGGAATTCGGGTTAGCGTGATCAGTGACTGAAATGCTCCGACCTAAGACGTCTAGGCCATTAGGCTGTTGCTGAATTCCCAGGCCAGAGCTAGCTCTGAAGAGGGAGTATACGGGACGGCGGCTACGTCTGCGGTCGCTCTGTTGCTGTTGCTGCTGCTCCTCTTCCTCGAGCAATTGTTGAAGAGGTTCGCCCATGCGTTGGGGTGCGGGAATGTCAAATGTTGGCAGCTCCTCGAAGTTGTTTTGTGGGCGGAAGCGTTCACGGATCTTCTCAGCCTGCGAAACAGCAAATTCTTCGAAACGACCGCGAATGTCCCACCGGCCAATGTCATCATGGGCACCGTGTGAAGGGCGGGTTTCTTCAGTGCGGTTGTTGAAGACTTGGACATTACTACTGTCTTGGGCAGAGCTACGGCTCAGGATAGGTGTCGCAAGGTCGGTGAAGCTGGGCATGGCAAGCCAGCGGCGGCGACGGCCCTCAGTGGAACTGTCCGAGTTGTTGGCTTCGAGATCGGTAGCAGTGGTCGATTGAGGTTCGGTAGGGACAGTGGGCGATGTTTCGCGGAGGCGAAGATTCTGGCTATTAAATGAGGTGTGGGTAGTAATGGTTGCAGTGCTTTCCTTGGCACCAGCACCAGGACTAGTATTGATTGTGGGCAATGCAGGAGGGGGCTGGTCATCAGCCGTCCACTGGCTTCTTGTAGGACTGGATCCCCGCGAAGGAGGCCCATCTTCAGCCACCCGCTCCATAGGAGTTTCCGACTGGTAAGGGCGGCGAACGGTGTAGACGGTGCTGCTAACACTTGTCGTGTCTGTTCGGCTAATAGGAGTCACAGCAACAGGCGGTCTTTGGAGCCAGGGCGAGTCGCCCAGTGGAATATCCCGGTGTGGTGCTGGAACGGTCGTAGTCGGCGGCTCATCGTGTCTCCTCGAGAGGCGTCTGAGCCTGCGCTGGTTCCGCAAAGCAGACGACCAAGTCTGTTGTGTTCGAGTACTAGGAAGGCGCTTTTCGCTGCCGTCATCATCGGTGCCGCTGGATCGTTTTCTACGGTAGACGGAGCTAGAAGAGTCTAGCATTTCGTCGCCATCGAAGACTTCGCGGCCAAGAATGCCGTCCTTCTTTTCTTCTCGTTCCAGCGCTTCAATGCGCTCTACCCATTCCCAAACTACCACACTGGCAGCGGCAGCTCCAACCCAGCGGACATAGTCACCCCACCCGGTAAACTCGGGGTTGACAATGTCCATGATGAAGAAGACGACGGGTATAAGAATAGAGACCAGAGACATGATGGCCATGAGTATCATGTTTTTCATGAGCGGGTGGTAGAAAGAATAGCGTTTTTTCATGATGGCGTAGTAAATTACCCATGCGGCGTATAGGAGACCAAGCGACAATTGGAAGAGGTAACTGAGAGCAGGGATGGCGTCGACAAAGGTCCTGGGATGTGTTCTTGAGGAGGCGGTGCTGTTGTATTTGAAACTGTCGAGAGCACTGAAGATAACGTCAAGTATGATGAGAGCGAAAGCAGTCCACTTGATGATGACCTTTTCGCGGTGTCGGGGGAAGAGGCGGATGAGGGTTTGGGCCTGGGCAAGCCAGAGAAATGTGTCTGAAATGAGACGGATGACTTTGAGTTCAGTGCCGTCCATGACCTCAAACTGAAGCTGCTTGGTATTGAGAACGCCGACTTCATACTGGCGCTGTGCAACATCGAAGGTGCTACTGGAGGCGATGGTGAGAGAAATGGCAACGGAGATTGCGGCGACTTTTTGTAGCCATGGACGGCCACCAATATTTATGCCGCCTGTTGAGCCGGAGGTGAAGCCACCGCGGCGGCCTAGATATACGATGCCTCCATCAAGGAATGACCGTGGTGTTATAAAGAGCATGATGACGAGCATGTAGGCTGTTACTGTTGTCGCGGCAAGAGCGTACATGACAGGGAATTTTGAGGCGTAGAAAGGATCGTTCATGTCAGTGCTAGATGGTATTGTGACCGTACTTGGGTCAACTGTCGATCGTGGTCGAAGTGGATTGACGCGGGAGGGGCTGTGAAAATGAGGGCTTGAGCATTCGAGGACATAGGAGGCGGCCCGGCCTAGGTTTCGTATTATTCCGCCGTTAGCATATGAGAGGATGTTGTTTTGGAAGAGAATTGGCTGTGAGCAATCGACAGTAGCGGCGACGGCAGCAGGGTTGTGGAGACCGCGGCCGAGGCCGGCTATTGGATGTAAAGAGGCCATGGCGGTTTTGGGAGTGGTGAGAGGCGCGCGGAGGGACGGCAAATATCGGAGGAAGATTTTTTGATTGGCGTTGCTGGTATGGTGCTGTCTGGAGCGCGACACACAGGCGGCGAGAGAGGGTATCTCGAAAGGGGGTCGATTGATTATAAGAATACAGGAGAAAAAAAAGGAAAAAAGAAAAAAGAGGCGACGGCGACGACACGTCAAAGGACCGCCATGAGGCAAAAAAAAAAAAAAACAGATAGAGACAGATACAGACACAGATGCAGATGCAAAGATAGACGAAGAGACGGAGGAGGCAAAGCGCTGTGGAAATCTGGTGGTTTGAATAATTTGGGGGCGGTGTTTTCTTGCGTTTATTGTGTGGGAGGGAGGACAGACAGACAAAGCATGGAGCAGGCTAAAAGTAGGGGTCAGAGGTCAGAGAGGAGAGAGGAGATGACGACGGATTGAGCGACAACGAATTTGCGAGATAAAAAAAAAGGTTTGGCCACAAGAGGACAGAAAATCGAGACGATCAGAATGCGCAGCAGGAAAACAAATAAGAGTCTGGTCGAGCCCAGATTTCAGATTGTGAATTTCGGAGACGAAGGGGCAGGCGGGCGGCTCTTGGGTCGGTCGGTGTTGAGCTGAGCTGCGCTAAGTTGAGTTGAGTTGAATTGAACCAAGTCGAGTCGAGTCGAGTCGAGTCAGAGACAGATGGCCAAAGTGTGTGGTGGGCTGTGGGTGTCGCGATCAAGGGAGAGACAGATGGACAGAGCGATTCGGTCGATTGCCTGCTAGTTGATGGGCCAGGCAATAGATCACGACAACAAGTCCTTTTTAGACTGGACACAACAAGTCAAGCCAGGGCGCTGCGGTCGAGGAAGAGGCGGCTTGCGGCGATGGGGAGCGGGAAGTCAACAGTCATGTGAGAGCATAGGGAAGATGCCAAGCGAAGAACAAAGCACAGAGATCACAGAGCAGCAAATGCAGACACGGACGAGAACAGACGATGGCGATGGCGATGGTGAGATAACACGGGCAAGACAGGCGAGACAGAAGCGGGAAAAGAAGAAAAGATTGGCATTTAAGGGTAAGAAAAAATAAAGGGTGAAAATGGTGAAAAACGAAAAAAAATAAAAAATAAAACAACCCCAAATAATCGAAGCTAGTCAAATCACAGAGAGCATGAACTAAAATCGAGATCCAGTTTGTAGCACAAGAGCCAGCTGTTTAGTTGTATTTGCTGTGCACACAAAGACAGAAAGCAAATACAGGGCCTGAAATTTTGTTTTGGGTTTGTTTTGGGGGACGGCAAGTAAAAGGAGAGGAAAAGAAGCACAGGATCCAGGTGCTCTGCACTTTGCGACGGGGAGCAGGATGGCCAGAATATCAGAACGAAGCCCACGATGTGTTCGCGGAAAATCCCACACAATAACACCAACTACTACATAGATCATGAACTTTCGCCAATTTTCGAATCATGTGTGTTTCTCATCACGGCGCCAGAGTCTGGCTCCCATCTCCAAGTTCCACGTTTTCTCCTCCCCCTTCACTTCGTCCCTCTACCCTCCACCCTTCACCCACCAATCCTGTGCTGTGCTGTGCCCCCATTCTGCTGTCCCCTCAATGTCCCTCCCTTCTGTCCTTCTACGCTGGGGCCATGAACTTAAAACAAGAGAATGCAGGGCCCAGCGAAACCGAGACGCACAGACCGTCACCACTGTTTTCTGCTGTGGTTTATTCTCACAAGCACGCCTTCCTTCTCCTTCTGTCGGCCGCTCAGCTCTCGGTTGTGTCGTTCACAGCCCAGAAGTCCTGTCCTCATGCTTCCGCATTTCATGTCGTAGGTTCATACTTCGAGCAACCCATGGATAAAGTCCAAAGCCGCCTGTTTCTCTCAGCTCCCCCATTGCGTAAGCACACCCAAGCAGCCAGGGACGTAGAGCTACAAAAGCCGGAGTCAGAGCCACAGCCAGCCAAAAGCTTAGGCCACACCTTATTGCTTGCCTGGCTGTCCTCGCAGCGCCACAAGAGCCTGTGGCAGCCAAGTTACAGCGGCCTGCCCACTAAATCAGCAGGGAGGAGCGCACCCAGAGCCCCCTGGCTAGCAGCATGCCAGTCCCTGGGGGAGCATGCGGAGAACCCCTTATGCTGCACACTACCCAACTGCGTAACACTATCCTCTCTCAGGATCCAACCACCACTAACTAGCCTATTCCAGCCTGTCGAAAAGACCTGACGCAAAAGAGAGGCACTTGCGCGGTCAACCTCTGGACGCCACGCGATCGTCCATGTCTAATGTGCCTTGCCAAAGCTTGGAGGGCAGGAGAAAAACGGCCAAGCTGAACAGCTGAACAGCACGCACCTGTCCTCGATTGACTGTCGTCCTGTGTCTCTTCTCACGTCTTCTCGCCCTGTTGTTTCCGGCCCCCTCCTTGTTTGTGAAACGTGCCGAATATGCTCATACATGATATGATGCCTCTCCGCTCTTGAGGACGTCACACATGCCAGCAATCCACGGCATACATGTGTCTCTGTCGTTGCCAGTGTTCCCTTCCACATCACCACTCTGCATCCCCAGAGCCCAGGCCAAGAAATCAAGGCCAGCATCCCACTGTCAAACACTCTCGTCTGCACATCATCCATCAATCACATAGTGTTACTGCATACTACAACGAGATTCTCTCCTCCCAGCGAAAAAAAAGAGTCTAGGCCGGCCCAGCATTCCCTGTATTCCGATTGGCCGCTCGCTTTGAAGCCCCGCTCTGCTATGTCCTCTCCCATGCAAGCTAAAAACCAAGCCTTTTTAGCCGTGAAGCTTAGCACTAAGCCAAGCCAAGCCCGCCGGACCCAACAACCTACCACTACGCTCTTCGTTATCCGCTCTTCTCTCCCAGTTCCTGGTGCTCTAACTCTGCCCTCCTTGCTTGCTTAATCACCTGCTCCTTGGCAAACAATGCAACCAGCTTTTACTTCTCTCTGCCTCTGCTACGCTACTGCTGGGCCTCCTCCCCTTCTTCTCAGCTCTCTCCTACATTGATAGCGTGCATGCATATGCCGCCAAGCCATGGAGAATCTCAACCCGTCTCCCTTTGCATTCTCTTTCTCCTTCATCCCAACTTTCTTTCTACGTTGCTATTTCTTATTTTCATGTCCCATGCCACGTCTAATTGCATCATTGCCAGAGTTTTTTTCTTTTTTTTCCTTTTGTTTTCGCGCGTAATGTCCCGGATTGCTGTCACACCTCACCCTTTTTCTTTGTTCTTCGCGGCTTCTTTCTCGGCATAATGTGCAGCCGCGAACAATGGAAGAAAACAGGGAACGATACAAACAGGCAGGCAAACTTGCGCCTGCTTGTCACTCGGTTTGTCTAACTATGCACTGACAAAAAAGATTGAAAAAAAAAAAGTTCCCGTATACAAAGCAGTCCCTTTGTATTGTGCATGTGTGCTGTTCATGTGTCTTGTGGCCAGTGACCTGTCAAAAAAAAATGACGGTCAAAAAGAATTCATTCATCGTGACTGTCGTTTCCCGATTAACCCTATCCAATTATCCAAAAAAAAAACCCTTGTTTACCCAAATAGCACGACAATGTACATAGCACGGCTCCTCCCACACTCCAGCTTATATCACATCACATCACCGCACACTCTGAGCTTATTGTCACCACTGCATGTGTGTACTCTAGAATCTTCTCCCACGACAGCCCCTCCGGAATTGCAAAGTCGCCATCACGCCCTGCAAGCACAATACATGTGTATTTCCTGCTCTCAAGATGCCTGCGGACTGCCAACACTATGCGCTCCGGCAAACACATGACAGCAATTTTGTTGCGAAGGACAAGCAGAAACTCGTGGTCCCTGTCCGGGTTCAGCGCTACAAACGTCACGTCTTTGACTGGGGCTGCCTTGAGCGCTCGCGATAGCGCGTCATAGCGATCGTAAAGCTCCCATGTGGCATGGCCGTCACGCGTCTTGATATAGTGCGCACCGGCGACACCCAGAGCGACTATCTCTAGCCGGGCACCTAGAACCACCGGGGTCATGCGCGCGCAAGTCTGACGGTCAGGCCACTCGCTCAACGTCAGCGGCTCGCTCTGGGTCCATGCTACGTAGCTGCCATGTGGGCCAAAGACGACGCGCACATCATCGGGCCGGTTTGCAGCCAGAAATGTGTGGAGTCGCCCGTACGTCGTCTCCGCCGCCGGACTGGTTAGAAAAACGTTGCGTTCCCACTTCCAGTCACGATAGTTGATCATGACACTCTCGACACTGTGCTGCCAGCTGACGCACATGGTTTGCCAGCTTTCGTCAAAGACACTCAAGTGCTCGCCGGGCGGCAGGTTGTGAGAGGCATCGTTGAAGCCGGTGGACAGGAAGTAGCGGTTATCGCCGCGGAAGAAGAAAAAAAAGTGGTTTTTGATTGGGCCGATGGCTTGCATGGCGGATAGGTTGAGACAGGAGCCGGACTGGACTGGACTGGACTACACGTCTCGTATTGTCTCTTGTACGCACATACGCGTTTTGTCTTTATTTCTCTCCTTCTCTCTCACCTGCGTTACTTCGGGGCTCCGTGGTGGGGAAGCTCCAGAAGAGGGCGCCCGGGACGTACAATCCAGAAGCACAGCACGGGGGGCCGGAGGGCGTCTGGGTAAGAGGGACGTGGTTGTGCCGCAACAAGACGTGACGTCGCTCTTTACTCTTATATAAAGATAGCCGGGGCCGTAATCCCAGTTGGACGACTGGAATGAAGCAGGAGCAAAAAAAACCAAGTGCAGAAGCCCGGAGCAATCGAGAATCGCAGGGAGGAGTAGGCGAACACAGGCCAGGAAAAAACACCGTTCGGGGCTAACAAACAAAGGGAAGCCCAAAGGTTGTGATGATGGCGATAGTTTGACCAAGCAATCGAAGAAAGAAAAAAAGAAGAAGCAGCAATAAAGAGGTTGGCGAGAGCTAGAGAACAACCAAAGTAAGGAAAAAAAAAGCGAGACTTACTGGAGGTTTCAAGGAGAAAAAGAAAAAAAGAAAAGCAGCAACTTGCAACTATGTTGAACAAGAAAATAAAACGCAAGGCTGTTCTCTGTTGGCTGAAGCTTCTGCAGGCCCCCTTGCATTTTATCGCCTTGTTTTTTTTGGTAGTTGCTAATTTGTTACTCTCCCACTTTCCAACCTCTTTCTTTTTTTGGTTCATACTATTTGTTGGTGTGACCTTGCGAAAAACCACATCATGACGTTCGTTTGGGGCTTTGCTTCTTACTCATGACATAACTGTGTGCTAAGATACTCTATTGGTTTATTGTATAAAAAAGCAGGAAAAGTGATAGGAAAAGAAGAAAAAAAAAACAAAGCGACAGCAACAAAAAGAACCCCAAGCCCTCTTTACTTCCTTCAATGTGAACCTCCCAGAAAACTAGAAGAAAGCTCACTAAACCATCAAGCCAAAAGATAATGGGCGGAAAATAAAGGGAAAACGCCATGTTCGCCAGCTCTTGAAACAGAAATACAAAAAGAAACACAATTCAAACCTCGTTGGATATCACAACCTGCAGGCCGTACGCAGTCCGTCATGGCGACAGAAGATGTAGCGTAGCATACCTTGTGGCAGATCCTCTTGACTGATTTCATCTTCCTCCCCTAGCCCTGTCCCCCCACCTCACTCATCTTCGTCACTCTCAGATGCTAGCCCACGGTAATGCATCTTGCACGTCCACTCGCCTGAAAAGTCCACAGCATGGCGTGCCTTGATTCCCGCCTTCTTCCACACTGCCGTGTCGAGTCCGATATCGACGATAAATAATCGCCACTCATTGCCGTCTGTGACGGTGCTGCGCAAGGTCTCGGCTGTGGCGCTTAGAGCCAGATCTTCTTCAACAGTTGGGTAGATCGCCTCGGCAAGACACTTCTTGGGTGCCGCAAACGATACCACGTATCGCGACTTGACGCACAGAGGCAGTCCGTCAATTATGGAGATCCTGCCTGTCGATGGGTCTATCCCTGACGGAATGTCCAGCGAGATCACAAATCCTGGGTCTTTGCTGACCCAATGGATCAGCTCGTATACCGTTGTTTGTTCCCCTGTCCGAAGCTCCTCAAACGGAACCGTCAGCCCTAGTAGACCGTCGATGATCAGTGTTGACGTGATGGGATTGCCATTCTCCTTAGCCGTTCTATAGAGATCAAAGAGCTCCTGCTTGTCGTACACGCGGCCACCAAAGTTGCGGAATAGGCGCACTTGGTGTCGCACAGCATCAATCAGCAGCGAATCGCGGTCCAGGTCAACTACGCAAAGAATCACCTCCACTCCTTTGCATCTAAGTTGTCTGGCAGCTGCAATAGCCCGCGCGCCAGATTTGTTGTTTCCAGCAAGCACCAGTACAACGCACTTTTGTATCAGATCCGACATAGGGTGGTCGGGGTTGGCCACACCTAGCCCATGTCGCACTGCCGGGTCCTGTAACGTGTGTAGCGTGACTTCGGCTACACCGCGACCTGCGTTTTCCGTCAGCACAACCTCTGGCATGCCGAGCTCGTTGATTGCTGTATTCTCAAGGGTAATCATTTGCAACGGGGACACGGGGTCGATGTATCGGTTTGAGGGCTCCAGGTAAAAGCCCACGATATGCTCCTTTAACTGTACAGAGTCCAAAATGTTAGTAAGCTTTACGTTTGTTTACCCAGGATGGAAGAGGTCTTAAATGGAGGAGACCTACCTGAGAACTCACTCTGCTTACGGCGGGCTGTGGTAAACCAGGAACTATACTAGGCTTCCTGATAGACTGCTGGCGGCTAAGCCCTGGCCTTCCATCATTCTTGCGGGTGGGTTTATTGCTGCGTCGATCTTCAATGTGCACATCTGCCTCACTATTCCAGAAGTCGTCATGAGTCTTCAGCGATGGTGACATATCCAGCACATTCTCTGAATGATGAAGATTCTTGCCGCCCGCAGTTCCAGGCTTCGCCTTGAGGTTGTGGTAGACAAGTCTCTCGTCTTCGCGGATTGTATCACACTTGGTAATTTCTTCAAATACCGTGCGCTTGTCAAACTTGGCTAGTCCGCCCGCGAAATCAAACTCGTTCTTATCCGTCAAGTCCTCGGACGCCCAACCGCCACCCGCCGCCAACTTGGAGTTTCTCTTGAGTGCGGTGAACGGTTGAAACGACTTGGCATTTTCTAGCAGAGGCGTGTTGCGCCACCCTTTTCCGCGACCGGCTCCTGAGCAATTGCTATTCTGGCCCTGTTGTTGCTGCTGTTGCTCTTTTTTCCGACGGTGGCGGGCAAGACGGGATTCCCTAGTTTGTGCCTTGGGGATCTTGGCAATGGCCTGAGCCTTGATTTGTTGTAAATCCATTTTGGCTACTCCGGTCTCTATGGCTGACATTTCAATGGCTATGTTTGGGGAGTTCAAAACTTGGGCAGATCGGGGTGTGTTGACAGTACCACCAGGGGTAGATCCGGTGCTAACCAGAGGAGACATGCCCTCCTTGACCAACTTCAAATTTTCGTCAACTTCACTACCAGAACGAGTTGAAGTTGGTTTTCCAACACTGATGATAGCGGGGTCCACAAAGGGTTTCGTCGGCTGGGGCTTGAGTTGAGGGTTGGACTGGTGGCTTAGAGGGATATTGATTGGGCCCGTTGAAGTTTCAGTTTGAGGCTGAGCCTGAGGGGTCTGTGGTTGAGAGAGGACTTTGGCTTTCGGGACCATCGTCTTGGGCGCTATTGTGTTTAGGGCTGTGGTTGTAGATGGCGAAATTGAGGACACAGGAGTGTTAATGGCAGGCGAGGCGGGGCCGGGAGCGGAACCAGCAACGGGAATGTATTTCTGAGGGTTGATGACCTCGACATTGGATAGATCTCGGATTGATATATCGAGGCTTGGGGCGGTGGAAGGGCGGGCACCAAGTATCACAACTGCAGTAGAGAAGAGGAGAACGGAGTGTTAGTAGGGGAGCAGAGATTGTAAGTTGCATTGTAGCAACAAAGGAACACGAAGGATCTACTTGCCATCATGAAGCTGGAGGCTCACGCCAGGCACGGCTTTGGCAATATTCCCACGAACCCGAAGCCCAGGCGGGTTGTGGAAAGTTACCAGCACATGCAAGCCAAGCACCTCTTTATCCATCTCGAATCACTGGAGCGCAGTTTTTCAACAGGGAAGATTGGAGTCTCTTGAAGCTGTTCGGATGAATGAAAGGCGTTAGTTGATACAAGACTATTTATTCCTGCATGCTAACAGCTAGTTGGAAGTGTACACGTAGGAAGCGAAAATTAGTGGCATGACATCATTGGATCTAGGTGATCAAACACTTAATGAGAACTAGGGATAAGGCCACCGAAATCGACAGAGCAGTCAACAACGTGCCGAGGGCGCAGGGTGCTGCAAGCCCCGTGGTTTGGTCGCAGCGAGGCGGTGATGGTAGGTAATGGATGGGAAGAGTGCGATGACGTGTGATGTAGAATATTGGTGGCTGCTTGCAGACTATAGGCTTCGCCTCAAGCGCGTTCTGTGATTTTTAATTGATGCGGACAAAGAATTTACATCGACATCGGCACCAAAACGCACAAGAAAGGCTACCAACAAGACAATACAGATCTTCTTGTGAGCAGTGGGGGGGGGGGGGGGGGGGGGAGAGCCTTCAACAAAAAAAAAGGCCAGGCCCAAGGGGTAAAAAAAAACATTAACACACAAAAAAAAAACAAAAAAAAAGCCAAAAGAAAAC
>JAZBQP010000385.1:0-20450 GCA_038407015.1 Ceratocystis ficicola | reverse complement strand
ATTGTTTTCGTTGCACCTGTTTGCTGACTCTATGTAGCTCCACCCTTTTTGTTCGTCTTCCTACAGTCAGAATACTATCTACTGCACGTTAGCACATGTAGTGGCATAGGTGGTTCCTTGACTGTCCTATCCTTACTACAATTTTGGCCTTGGTCAAGATACTGGCTATCCTATTCGTCTCAACTAATGAGGTTTGAGTGGGAATAGCTTGACTTTTGTCCCCCCCCCAGGAACTCAGCTCCAGGAAGTACTGGCCTTTGTCTCCTTCAGAATTTCATTTGAATGGGACTGCTCTTTAGCCTTCATACACAGCTGCTACTTGTGATGTATTTTGCCTGCATAACAGCAGTGCTGGAGATACTAGCGTACCGCCCAGTCAAGAAATAAGAATTGGCAGTGTATCTTACCTCCCTTTGGAGTTGCACGGCCACAATATCTAGTATCCGGAGTTTTTACCTTGTGTTGGCCTGACCGAGAAAGAAATGCTTTACATGTACTTCATGCATCTCCGAGCTAGGTCGGCACCACCGTGCGACGTATATGTGTCTAGCTACGTTTGATGAGCTATTTCTTCAGAATTAGATGTCGCAGGTGTGTGACTGGGCTTGAATAATGAGAGCACAATCAGTCTGCATGGTAAACGAGTAAAAGCTTCGGATTTTGCATTTCTTGGCTCTGTTTAAGCTTAGTCTAGACGCTAGTTGAGAAAATTTCGTGTCTATGTTTGACTCTATTGGGCTTTTCCATTGTTACACGATGTAGATGAAACTCGACAAAGTACCGGTTGGGGATTTGTTGAAGTTGGAAACGTTTATGTAGAGCAATCATCTATTTTTCGTGAGTGGGTTTCGCCCTGGCATTGGTCTCTAAGCTCTGGCTACTAGTTATTTTCGGTCTCTAACTCATCTATGGTGGAATTACCGTCTAAAACAAGCGTTGGATATCCGAATTTTAAGATGAAACTATTGGCTGTTCTATGCGCTTTTCTAGCACGGACTTTGGTAAATGCTAGAGCGCTGTAACGAAGTGTCCGTCCGGACTGGAGCTATAAGGGTAGAAAGAGCCAAAAGGCGGTTAAAATGGTGACAGCAGCTCGACGATTGCGGGAAATGATGTAGCAAAAAGGAAGAAAAACAAGACTTGAGCAAAAATAAAGGAGACCAGATACGGTACATGCTAAAACTGCATAGCAAATTGAGTAGTAGGCCTTGACTCGGTCCTTTCCACAGATATCAAGACATCATGGTAGTGAGTGGGCATCCGTGCCGGGTCCGCCGTACTAGTTAGTACCTTGCCCGCCATGCCATGCGTATAGCGCTGCGTACCATGTACACGCTGTTCTCTTGTTTTAAGATACCCCTAACTTTAAGAGTTGGGCGTTCATTGTTCAGCGTAAGCTTAAACAGATTAAACAATGGCCCTAACAGGGAGCCATGGTGGAGCCCTATTGGTTGAATTTCATACTACATATTGTCAGTAACCTCGGTCAGGATTACTAGGATAACTGACTCTGATCCAGTTCGGCTGAACATTAGGGTTAGTATCAGACACAAAGGACCTTCTTCCAAGGCCCATGAGCTTGGTCTAGACTTGGTAGTGATGGATGTATAAATGGGCTGAGATCCGCTCTTCAAGCGAACATCAGTTAGATAGAACAATCAATTCAATCTCTCACTTTCTTCTTCTATTTGCTCAAAGGACACTCAGTATGTCCTCCTAATGTTTGCTGTTACATATGCATGGCTTTGTGAAAAAATACAGAAATGTGTCGTGAACGAAAGATATTGTATGGCTTGTGGCCTGTTCCTAAGTCCACGGTAAGATGCTGGGAGTGAAGACGGTGGATGGTTGTCATTCTTTGATAATTGCTTCGTTATTTGTGACTAAGCAGTCCTGGGTGATGGCTACGTCTCTATAGACCATGGCACTGGGAAGTTGTGGTGGTGGCTTTTGAAAATACTAAGCGGTTCTAGCCCAAAGCCATTAGGGGGCTCCTACTGCGCCCCTGTAGAGGAGTAGTTTTCTCGTTTGATAGCCCCTGTTTCCATAATTATCTGGGAGATAAACTTGGATGAGACGCGGGAAATAGTAGGCTGGGTTAGATTATAGTGGTGCTTTGGGGGTGAGCTCTTAGGATTCTACCTATCATTGACAAGTGTTTGGTGAACACTGGAGAGAGAACACACTATCAGCAATGTGGTAGATTTGGGATCCGTTTCCTAGGCCATCTTGGAAGAAGAGGAAGACTAAATCTAATCCCAATGAGCGTTTTGTGACTCTAAGCGAAGCTCTAGTGGCCGGAGAAGATATTTCCAAAAAAGAAAGTCAAAGGAAGCTTGTTGTGGTAAATGCCAGCTCTTTGGAAAAGCCGGGGTCAGAATCCAAGGCTGCTTGAGGTTTTGAAGTTGGGGTGGAGATAATACCCCCTCAGCGAGCCACTAGATCTGGAAGATTAGCTCAAAGGGCCAAAATCCAGTAGAAAGATCAATAGAAAACTTAAATGAGCTAACAATTAAAAAATAACTTCTATTTTGGCCGAATTCTGTGCAAGTGACATAGCGGGGTTTTGGGGTTTTGGGGGTGGAAATTCTTTTTGCTTGATGAAAGGATGGTGGTACATGGTGAGAGCCTAGACTGAGCAAATGCTGTAAGCCTGTTTGCATCTGGGAGTTGTTTGAGTAGGTAGAAAAAAGGGCTTTTAGCCGAATGGGTTGTTGTCAAGATTTTACTGCGAACATTGAGAGGAACTCCATCTTGTCCAGTGTTTACATGTCTATTTGTTGTCGTCGCATCTATTAAGAGGAATGCTATGTATTGCGATGAAAAATATCGCGCCTAAGAATAATGTTGATGACCTGTGGTGTTGTACTACCAAAGGATTTAATTGTGTAGTTCATGCTAGACACTCGGGTGACACGACAGTTCATGATGTGCAACTAACTTCAATGCACTAAAACCCATTTGCAATGAAGGGAGTCTTTACTGCTTGGTTGAAGAGCGCATTTTGTTTAGCCTTTCTGCATCGCATCGTTCATAAAACCAAAAGAAAGCGCGTGTACATTGACGCAGCGCAGAGATATGTCTACACACATATGCGTAATTCCGTCCCTATACATGGATTGTGTGGCACAGATATTGTCGACAACAAATAGCAACACATGCTGAAACTCCAAATAGCACTTCTGGCAATGGATACTGAGGTGTTGGAATGTGTTTCCCTTTATTTGGATAGTCATTGGCCGAGGTGAAATAACTACTAGGACTCTTTGGTCGCGGTTGACTGTCCTAAATGACGAAATTTGATGCGATGTCTGGACAGCCTGTGCAGCCCGCTAACATGTAGCAAGATGTACTTGCACTACGCAGAAACAACAGCGAAACGACTTCTAGTGTGTGACACAATCACATCTGTAGTTGATAAGATGGAGTAGATTGATTCATCTCTACCTGGCTGCCCCTAGCAACTCTCTCTTGGTCTAATCTACGAAGGCAATCCTAAGCAAATACCAAAGGCTTGCCCCAAAGATACTATTGTCTATGTCCTCTCTCGCCCCGTCGTCGAGATCAAGCTTTCCTGAGGGCTTGATAGAGTGCTGCTCTCAACGAATATTTAATACCAGTTTTCCCCTCCATTACAAGTATCACTGCGCTTAATTACCATTCTCCTGGGATAGTCTTGAATTTCCTTTTTTGTTTCTTGCTTTCCTGCCTTGGCCTATGTCTAGTATCTTCACTTCAGAAATGCCCCCCTGCCACAAGGTATCTCTCCTCTCCGTCTGGAACTTGGCGTCCCAGGAAGAAAACATTGTCCTCCTTCCGCTTGCTTTTTTGGCCTTTCCTTCTTTGACCCGTGGAGGCTCTGACCTGGCGGTAGGCCCGATCCCTGACCTCATAGATTTGTTAATGCCTATTGCAAAGACATTAGAGCCAGCCTCAGCCCTTCCTTGTGTATTTCACTTGAACTTTCTCATGGACTTCAGCCCTGGTGTGGTGTCTCTCGACCGCCCATATCAGTTCCCCGCTGGTCAGGTCTCTAGATCAACTTAAAGAGACTCTGACGCGGTGCCTGGCTATCTCCCTGGCCCCATAGATTTGTCAATTCCCATTGCAAAGACATTAGAGCCGACCTCAGCCCTTCCATTTATATTCCAATCGGGCTCTCTCATGTACTTCACTGTCAGCGTGATGTCTCTTGACCACCTATATCAATTCCCCGCTCATCAAGCTTCCTTCGCCCAAGTCCATGAATATTTAATATGGACTTTCTTATGAGATTTATCGCCGGGGTGGTGTCTTTCAATCGCCTGAATCATCTTCCCGCTCACTGGGGGTTTTAATTGGGACATTTCCGTCTCTTTTCCCTCGCTAGTTCTGACGCCTCGCAATCTTCGTGAGATTTAGCTTAGATGACATCTTAAAAGTCTCTAGCCTGCGATGCATCTAGAAATGTTCCTATCTCTTCCTCTTTATGACTTTCTCTCTATTCTTCAAAGAAATACATTCAGTCTTGCATCTCTACCATGTCCTCACGCATGGTCTTGGCCCGATTCAACCCTCATCTTTGGCTAAGGCGATATCATTTGTCTTCTTCCACACCATGTCAAGGGATTTGTATTTTCTCTTCTTCACTTTTAGAATTGCTTTGGAGTTATGATTTCCCCTTTAGCTTGGGGATTTCTTAACACTACCATAGTTGCAGTATAAAATTGTCAAGACGTGGTAAATGCTCTTGAAGTAGAATGAAGAGTGATCTGTGGCTATTCATGATGTTTTATATCTATTCAACTTTTACTTGAAGAGCGGACCTCAGCCGATTTATACATCCATCACTACCAAGTCTAGACCAAGCACATGGGCCTTCGGAGAAGGTCCTTTATGTCTGATGCTAATCCTGATGTTCAGCCGAACTGGATCAGGGTCAGATATCTTGGTAATCCTGACGTAGGTTACTAACAACAACCCTTTAATTAAGCAAATTAAAGCATTGCCAACCAAAGCTGAACATTTTCATCGTCAAACGTCTTGATGAGAACAAGATGATTTAAAAATGGATTCTTCTACCTTGTGTAAAAGTGATTAAAATCCTCAATTCTTTTCTCAAATCGTCAATTGGGGCATGTGACATGTGGGCTGTAGTAAAGAAAAAGTACCATTTCAATCACCAATTTCCTCGCCACTCTTTTTTAATATCATTCCTGATGACCTCTCATAGCATGATCAGAACGCCTTCATCGCGGCCTCGCTGAAAATATACAGGAGGCGACCCGATGGCAACTGAGTGCTGAGCTGGAGAATGGTGAACTGGTGAGCGAAGGCAGCCTGTATACTTGGCGCTTAAATGGCACTGTCCTGAGGTCGCGCAGTGGGTTTTCAAGCAGCTAGTGAAAAGAGCCGTCTAAAGCGGATAGACTAGCATGAAAATAATCTCTAAAGCGGGAATATCTTACATCATGAACAGCAAGGCTTGTGCAGTCTAATTTCTCACGTGAGGATTAATAACTAGAGAAATAGGGACTTAACACTAGACTTGACATGAGACCAAGTATGACTTTTCTTTTCTTGTGTAACCACAGTATGCTAATAGGGTAGATCTTGAACTTGAGCATATTTTACCTCGCTAATAGGGTAGATGCTCACAAGATGTGAGTAACGTACTATTTGAAAAAAAAATGAGCACTAGTCTTCACTAAGGATTGCTTGTGTTGGGAAAACAAACTCCCGGTTCGAAGCCAATGATTGCAATACATGACATGCCTTGAGATTGTCTTCCCAACTTGGAAATTATGAAGACATGCGGCTGCGAGTCTATTGTGAGATATCAAAAGGTCAGAATATTCAGCCGCTAGAAACCTTTTGTGCTGTGATTACATGCTCAATCAACCTGATAGAACATTAATAATTAACATCCCCAAGCCCAAAAATTTTGGGAAGCCACTAGGAGAGATACGATTCTGGCACAGTATTTTGTCTGTGATAATGCCAACAGTAGATAGCAGAGATCTTCAGCGCACAGCAGCATCTATCGAGTGTTGGCCATGAGCTCCTGATAGACTTTTTACACTTTGCTCCTAAATACTTTTTTGACTTATCAAGCGTTGTATCAAGCTAGAAATGTTATTTGCAGTCGAATTTGCTACCAAGGTGGTCCTTGTAGTAAGAAGAATGCGTCTGGCTGTGCTCTGGAATAAAACGGCTATTTCTGTTTCCTATCGGTCCCTCAAAGACTTCTGCGTTGCACGCGTTGTCAGTTATCAGAGTCCAATTTCCAGACCTCATTTACTCCAAACAACGTTTTATGAGTGTCTTTGGGTCTCTATCATCGGAAACTCTGTTCTCAGCCTTCGGCATGCTTCTTCATCTCAAACTCTCCAACCATGTTCGCCAGCATTGCCAAATCTAGACATACTGGTACTCGTAAGCTAAAAGACTCTGTTTCCTCCATCTGGTACGTAGACTTTCGAGTCTTGCCTGTGCTTCCAATTCTGCAGGCCTCATACCTTGAATGGCGGAGTGGGGGGCATGGGTGGGATAATTCTTGTTGGTCTGGCACAACAAACACTAGGTAAACATGTAAATGAACGAAGGAAAATGAATAGACAAGAAAAGCAAAAGAGAATCTTTACAACTGCTTTGCCAGAAGCTTTAACCGCCGTTTTAGATGATCAAGTGAAAAAGTATGGAGCAAAAGATGAAAAGAAAAACGAAAACCAAGAGCCTATCATGTAAGATGAAATGCGTGTCAGGCTTATGAAGGGAAACTTGTGCGGGGATAAGTATCTCCAACTGTCTGGAGATTGTATTGACACCCGAATAATATGTAGCTGTGTAGCATTGATCACACGCTCACGACCTGGGCGAACATGGTAGGGAACTTCTCTCATGAAGACACAGATATGGAAATCTAATATCATTGAATGTCTATTTCTTCATATGGATGCTGAGAGACTTGCAAAGCTTATTATAGTTGATGTCTTGTTAATTTTGGCAGTAGTCTCCTTGAGGTAGACACGAGCAATATCGGGCCGGAGCACCGGGGGGCTGAGACCAACCTTCTCCTTCTCCCCCGCTAATGCGTCATAATATTCACATCACTCCGCGTCATCAACGATCTCTTTGGTGCGAAACGCCGCCGTAGTTTGTAGGCTGTTACATGGTCCTTTCGAACAGGGTTGAACAAAGGACCGCCAATCTGCAGTATACCCAATATCGGAGACGGGCTTCTGATATTTGTCTTAGTATGATGTAAGTTACAAGCGAGCGCCCACTTTTTTACCACTTACATTACAGATTCTTTTAATAGAAAGCAATAAAGCATCTTATCAACTAGAACTAACTGTCATTATCTTCTCTAGATATCTCAGCAGCAATGTGACATGTTCTCGAGTTATGACTAGCCTTACCACATATTATACACTGCCATTGCTGCTAAGATATCTGGAGAAGATGATGACAGTTAGTTCTAGTTGATAAGATGCTTTATTGCTTTTTATTAAAAGAATCTGTAATGTAGGTGGTAAAAAATTGGGCGCTCGCTTGTAACTTACGTCATTGAGAACAGTTTGGTTGGCTTATGCAAAAGATAGAATAAGGAAAGGATACTACACCCCTGATTATAGCCACACGCAGATGTCTGCTCTAGAAAGGCCTGTTACCGCTATTATAGCTTACTGCCTGGAGGCACTATAGTCATCCGTGTTACATGAAGGTCGATGCTTAGAAATACCTCTTTTATCCTGAAGGTTTTTGAACCCGTCTTAGTTCATAGGCTACTGCAAGTGCGAGTTGGTGTTTTACTAGGTTACATAAACGCACGAAACAATAGAAGATCACTTTCATGTAGCCTCAGGTATCTAGAATTGCATGTCTGTTGCTCCTAACTGTATCGATATGAAGCAACATGCGGGAAAAAACCGTCTTGTTGAAACTAATGCATAAGCATACATTAGCAATAAAAGAAAGCTTGCACAGCATCATAGGATAGCCTTGACTGTCTTGAAAGGAGTCATCATCAGGCTATCAACCTGATTTAGAGTAATGTACCAAGTACCAAACTCTCCCCCGTCGTTTCAGTTGAGCAACTCAAACTACGTTTCTTGTAAGAGCTAGTGTTGTTGTTGCAAATTCATCCGCAATTGTGTCAAAGTGATGAGGTGGCAGCAAATTCATTGCATTTTGCGATGAAACTACTTTTAAGACGTATTATTCTAGTAGTATAGTTCGCTTGTCTATACTAGTTTCTCTTCTAGCGCTAAACTCAACTTCTTCCTGAATTAGCTGCCCATAGTTGAACTCAGGCGCATGAAGACGAAGGTAAATCTCGCCGTGGTCTTCTTGTAACCGGACTGCTGTAAAACTTGCGTTCCTGGTCTAAGACGTCCCCCAGATGTTGGATGTTGCAAGTGTAGCGAAGTGGGTAATGTGATCTGCTAGCATACCTCATCGACGCCAAGGTAGAAAGTGTTGCCTTAAAGTCACTGACGTCACAAACCCCTAGTGAAATTGAAAGATAGCAAAATGATTTGTTTCGGGGTTTCCCTTCTGAGACACAGTTATCAAGCTGTTGGGTAATATGATCTGTTGTTGCTGTTGAACCACTGCATCGCAGAGCTGAGTTGTAGTCAGACAAAGGATTTTTTTGGGTTTCAATCAAATCTCTGGCTACGTTGCGTAGGAAAACAAATCGCGACATTCGCACGGGATTCGGTACTTGTCTGAGAGAGGTCCGACCCCTTCGTCATCCCAGGAATACAGGTTATTTCATCACATGAAGCCACTTTTACCACCGCTTTCACTCTTCTCATCTGCCAACCTTAACTCATTAATCTTTGCTATTAAGGTATTTCGCACTCAAGGGAATTTTTCATCCTGCAAACCTTTTGTCTGATAGCGTGTAGCGCCACCACAGAGAAGGGATTGTCTAGACCGTGCATTAGGCCTCTGGAGTTTGATTTTATAAAAGATATTAGTGTTTTAAGTAAATGTGATGAAAAAAGCTCACATCGTCTCTTCCAATTAACGTATCTAGGCTCATTGCCTCGTCATTCATCAAGACGTAGGCTACAAAGGCGCGAACGAATGTCTAGGGCCCTGAGTAAATGTCGAATGATTCAAAACTGCAACAGCTGGGGCTCATCGGAGACTTGAAGCTGGATGATGTACCCAATAAGGGCAAAAGAATGAGAACATCGAGATACTGGCTTTTTTGCAAAGAAATTATGTAATGTTGTGCAACTTCTAGCAAAATGACCCCCAAGCTTGCTACTTGTGCGTGGTCACAATCTCCTAGACCCTGCTTTTTCCCGCATAAGTATTAGACAGAGGGAGCTATAGGCTGTGTCACCAACGTTGAGTCTTCGTTAAATGAAAAAAATAAACAACCATAGTCCGTAAGGGCTATTCAGAGCGTTGTGGGTACAATGCGTTGAGAGTTTGATTATTAATTTCTAGTTCATGCTGTGTTCGCTACATGGACGTAGTAGTATTGATGGCGCTTTATTGCGAAATTGCTGGTATTATTCTTCTCGGCTATTCTCTGTCTCTCTTCTACCACCTCAGTAACTGGTACACAAGATGCAACCTCCCGCTCTCCTGGGTCATTGCCTACTGAGGATGGATGTGCGAATGATACAAGTGGTCTCGAATGAATATAACATTACGATAAACATTCTGTCGCGCGCACAAAAGGCAAATGTCGAATGTTAGTGGTAGACGGCTATGGGAGTCGCCAACCTGCTAAGTTAGAGCAATTCTGCAACAAGAGGAAGATTGTTACGTTTTTCATTCCCTCGCACTCATCGCATGTTCTTCAGCCACTTGATGTTGGGCTCTTTAGTTCTCTGAAGCGGGCGTATGGTCTCAAGATTGAAGAGTTCATCAAACACGGCATTACTCATGTGACCAAGGTTGAGTTGTTTGCTACCTTTGAAGATGTCTTTTCTTCTATTTTTACAGAAAGCAATGTTGAAGAGGGATTCAGAGGGGCCATTTAGTACTTGATGACCCTCAGACAGTCTCATTGAAGCTAGATGACAAGTTACGGACTCCAACACTGACCGGCCCTCTTCTAGAAGTGACTGATGCTTGGGTCGCTTTGACGCCACTCGACCCGACAAAAGTCCTCTCACAGTCTGCCCATGTCAAAAATCAAATTGCACATCATCAGGCAAGCTCTCCGATCTCATTTCATGAAGCTGTCGACCAATTTGCAGAGGGGACAGGAAAAAATGCAAGAGGTAGTGTGTGTTTTTGCGTGAGAAGAACAAGTCGCTATGAGCAACAAATGAGACACTCAGAAAACATCAGGGAGCCAAAAGGCACATGGAGGAGGAGTCCTTACTATGGAGAATGGTTGATCCTTGTTTTATTGTGTAAAGTTGAAAGAGAGTTGACTGCTCCTTTTTTTCAAAAGTACATCGTGTTGTCACTTTCCTAGCCCGGAAGTCTTCTTGAAAAATGGGCGAGAGGCACGCGATGGTAGGTCAGGATATAGGGGGTCTTGAGGTTAAGGGCACAACAACGATTAGTAGAATGTCTGAGATGGCACCACGCACCATGTGAACTTGGTAAATAGAAGGGAGCAACATTCTCCGACTGCCGCTGTTTACGCAAGAAATATGAGCAATTAAGGTTAGAGATAGCGTGAGAGATATAAATTGAATAAATACAACACGACACGGCTACAAAGCGCAGGACACATGTTATGTCTTCATCTCTATTGCTGTGACTGTGACCAAGCAACTTCGCGAGAAAAACATGCTACGTTTGGAATGGATCACCGGTTAATTTGAGCTCAGTTCAGGATCTTGCTACAACTTGCTGGACTGTAGCTGGCTAAAGGCGAAAGTTGAGCACAAGCAATTCAAAATTTAAACCAAAGCATTCCAATAGTTCAACACCGAGCAATTCTCAGATAGTCAAGTGTGAATTCAATTTATTAGGGTAGATTAACCAAAGAATTTGCTGGAAAGGTAGCTTAGAAGTCCAGGACTGCTATTCACTGCCAATCTTGTCCTAGTCTCAACGTCTGTTCTCATCCAGATATCTGCACCACGTCACGGGAGCCTGAAAGGATGCACCACCATCGCGACTGCAGAAGCAAGAAGCTCCTTCGTACCAACACTCTACGCCCTCACTCCCACCGGGACCGGTAGCAACATCAGGTTGAGCGCCGCCGACATTTTGGACGTCAGTAGGAGCTGCCAGAGCACTGGCGGCAAAGGCGAGGAGTAGGGTAATGGTCCAGCGTTGCATGATTGTTGAGTGATAGTTTCTGGATAAAGTTTTGTGGAGGGGGCTTTCAACGGCAAAGATGTTGTAACAAGCTTAAGGATTGAGGAAGAATAGAGTAGTAAGAAGGCTCGAGAAGATGCTGTGAGCGAAGATGAGGTTTGAGAAGTGTGAAGCTGATGTTCCGAAGAGAGAAGGAAGGGATAGCAATGTTGCGAAGTGAGGCACTCTTATATACTTGTCTGAACGTCTCTCAAGCAAGGCCAGGGCACATTGAATGGCATCACTGATCCCAGTTCTGTAGAGCTACATGAGCATCAAGGATTCGAAAGAGGCTCACCAAATCAAGAATGCTAATCATCTAAAAACGATGTATAGCAGCTGCGTTCACCCCAGCATCAAGGCACACGATAACAAAGTTGCTAAAGCTTGCATATCATCTCCATAAGTCAGATCTCCAACAAGTTTCTGGAAAAATGGACAGTTGATTACACCGAGCCCCGTTCGTAACTCAACTTTTAATCCAGCGGACGGAGGACAAACCTTGTCTTCTACAAAAGCCCTTGCGTTTAGTCTAACCTTCCTATTTTCCCCCTAAATCCGAGAACGAATCATTTCTTCCGCATGTTATGCCATCATTATGTAACTCTAAAGCCATCTTCTTCCATAAATATCGAAATCCCATTCTTACTTGGCACGGCCCACAGGCGGGCAAGCAAAGTTGCCGCCCCGATCTAATGTTGACCGATGCGTTGTGTTTAGTGTTCTGAAAGGAGACTAATCATTCACCTCTTCCGCTCAGTCGACGGGGGGTGAGGAGCCTCATGAATGCAGATTTGACATGAGTGTGACTAAAGGTTATTTCAATGGAGAGAGCAACCTTCACAGCACTGGCAAGAGCTTTGCCTTGGGTGCGCTATCCATTCAATCCACTCCCCCAAATGTATTTGTAATCAATAATGTAGAGCTTAGTAGATTGTCGGATGCTGTTTTTAGTCTTGGTAGGCTGACGGACTAAGCTAAGAGCGACCTGGGACCTGTTGCTGCAATTTCATCTGCTGAATGAGAAATCCATCTGTGTTTATGATGAGCATAGGACAATTATGCACTAGCTCATGAATCCTGCTGTTCTTTTCAGAATGTATGACTTGGCAAATTCCCGATACAGCATCCCAGTTGAATGGCTAGTACACCCCCAACAGAAGCCACATTGCCAGGGCTTTGAACTTCTTTGATTCTCCTGAATAGCAGCAGTTTCCTTTGTGGTATTCATGAGCTATGTGAACAAGAATGGCAATTTTTCCGAAGATGTAGGCCTATCATTATAGAGGCCCTTCTACACTTGAGTCTGAGCTTGAGCAGCATTCGTGCAGGCAGAAACCTAGCTACCTACGCATTACGTCCTTGCAATAAAATTTACTGTGGTTGAGGCAGCGCCTATTTGTGTCTTCATTCCAGAATGAGACAATTTCATGCGACGGGCCTTTCTATGTCGTAGTTCCCTATCTAATTCGGATACTTCCCTCGATGCCTGCCCTTGGTTTCGGCTGTGCAGAAGCCTTGGCAGCATTCTAGAGATCAACTCCATAGAGTTTTCCAGTAGGGTTATGGCGATCTTCAAGAACGAGGGCTAGTCTTAAAAGGTTAGACTAGGCCATGTTGGGGGCAGCTACGAAATCACAGGTCTCTACAGCATACTAGCACACCTGTTACGGGCTCTGCGCTCTGGTTATGTGATGCCTGACCCACTCTGCATTCATGCAAGGAATGTTTACTTGTGCTATACATGGGTTTCGTCTTCCTTTCGACTTTCTTCTTTTTCTCCTTAGATTAGAGTTAATAAATCGTCTGAAGGTAACCTTCGTGAGTGTTCACCATCGTGCACCAGCAACACACCCACATTATGGCACACTTGCAGCAGTGCTTAGACTCTGCCTGGAATCGACTAACAAAAGTATCGCCATGCAAGTCGTGTGCCGAAATGGCATTATAAATACCAGCCATCTGATCACATTGGCATAGCCCAAGAATTACCAATTGTTGCGGTTGGCAACCACTGTTGAAAGGGAAAAGGCGACGGAAAGCCCTCCAGCATAAAAGGAGAACTGCGGGCCATGATCCCATTATCTAGTTTTCTTTCTTTCTTTCTTCTTCATCTGACAATAAAGTTTTCACAATCGTTTTAATTTCTTATCATTTGCAAGTCCTGTAACACTAACTCAACTCTGCCGTATTGATCGCATTCGTCTCTTCCCTTTAACACTACATGTACGCCATGTCACACTAGAAAACTGACAGGATGGCCCTTGAGGTCATCATGTGATACAAAGGGGAACAACAATTGCATTTGATTCTTAGCTTTGTGATGATGGTTGCACAGTAAATGAAAACGGCACTGTGGGTTCTTAACAGTAAACATCAGGAGGACGTTCTAAATGTCCTACGGTGAAGAGAAGAAAGAGAAATGAGAGATTGGTTCATGACCTTAGCCCCTCTTCAAGCTCTCCAAGATAACCTAAAACTAAGCATTCGAAGTGCTACAAGCCTCTATAGAACATCCGAGCATAGACTAGGTCGCCGGCAGAAGGGCATTCGATCGCGCCGACTATCTAATCTTAAGGAACATAATGTTGTTATGTTCATTCTAAACCTAGATTCGCGAGAATCTCCGCTTCGCCCCAACTCCGTGGTTCAAATGCAATGGACCACGAGCTGTTCGACGACCAAGTGTGAGCTTCGATTCTTCAATAAATAGTATGCCTTAGTCTGAGCGGTACTTTTGATTCTTTTTTCTTTTTTTCTTTCTCATGAACACCAAGATTTCTTCAAGATTGGAACGCGTCGTCCTGGCAGACCGGGCATACTGAGGGACAATGTCGACTTCAAGTTCCATACTCGGGATCTAACTATGAGATATTTAGTTTGAGCTTGAATGATCAAGATCAAGATTGTCGTGTGGCTGGGAGTTGATCTTAATGGTTTATTGAGTCTATCTATGAATGAGGGACATTTGTTAGGGAAGTGTGTGTAGGTGTGAGTTACGTGGTCGTGGATGGGCTGCGTGGGCTGTTTAGGGCTAGGGATACAACAAAGATTAGTCGAATGACTGAGATAGCACCACCACCCACCATGTGAGCTCGGCAAATAGAAGAGAGTAAAATTCTCCGACTGCCGCTGTTTACACTCAAATATTAGAATGTAAGGTTAGAGATATAAACTAAATAAACACAGCACGCCTACTAAGCATAGGACACGTGCTGCATCTTGATCTCTATTGCTGTAACTGTGGCCAAGAAACTTCGCGATATCAACATCCAACGTTTGAAATCGATCACCGGTTAGTTAGCTCAGTTCAGGATCTTGTTACAAGTTGCTAGACTGTTCCTGGCTAAGAGCAAAGGTTGAGCATAAGCAATTCAAAATTTAAACCAAGTCATTCCAATACTCCCACATCGAGCAATTCTTGGATGGTCATTTGTGAATTGATTTTAGTAGCGTAGCTTGACTAAACCATTTGTCTGAACGGTAGCTTAGAAGACTGGGACAGCTATTCATTATCCATCTTATTCTAGTTCTAGCTATCTCTCAGCTGAAGGTAGTCTAGCCAAATGCTGACAAACTCCTACTATGGGCACCAGTCATCGGGAGCCTTATAGGTTGTGCCATATTCGTCAACCCACCAGCAAATATCTTCTATTAAATAACAGTTCATGTCCTCACGTCCGGCATGGCCGGCGTCAACATCAGGTTTTTTAATGTCACCGACATTTTAAACGTCGCCAGGATTAGTTGCCAGAGCACTGGCAGCAAAGGCGAGAAGTAGGGCAATAGTCCAGCGTTGCATGATTGTCGGGTGATAGTTTCTGGTTGATGCTTTGTGGGGGGAACTTTGAAATGGCGAAGATATTATCACACAATCAAGGATTAAGGAAGAGAAGAAGAGAGTGGTAACAAGGCTCAAGAAAAGAATCTTAGCGAATTCGAGGTGTGACAAGTATGAAGCCAATGATCTGGCGAAAGAAGAAAACAATGCACATTTTGTGAAGTGAGACCCTTTCATACTTGTTTTAACGTTTCTCAAGCAAGTCGAAGCACATTCAATCATACCACCAATTCCACATCACTAGAGCTATATCAGCATCAAGAATGCAAAAGAGGGACACTCAATCAAGAACATTGCACATTTACAGACGATATGTAGCAGCTATGCTCATCCCGGCATCAAGGCACACAATAACAAAGTTGCTAAAGCTCGCCTATCATCTCTACCAATTAGATCTCCGACAGGTTTCTGTAAGAACGGACATTTGATTACACTGAGCTCTTTTTATAGCAAAATTTTAATACAGCGGACGGAGGACTAACTAACAGTAATTATTAGGAGGACATACTGAGTGTCCTGTGAGTAAAGAGAAGAAGAAAGTGAGAGATTGAATACCTTGTTCTATGTCTAACTGATGCTCGCTTGAAGAGCGGATCTCAACCGATTTATACATCCCATCACTACCATGTCTAGACCAAGCTCATGGATCTTGGAAGGAGGTCCTTTGTGTCTGATCCTAACCCTAACGTTCGGCCGAACTGGATCAGGGTCAGAAATCTTGGTAATTGTTGCGAGGCGCCACGACCAACATACCTCAACAGTAGGGTTAGAAGGGTTACACCTGACTTCCGCCACAGCTCCACCCATCCATAGCCACCGAGGGCAACGCCCCAAAAGACCACTGGAACACCCATGCTCACCTTATCCATAAATGGACCATTCGAGAGGAGCTGGGTGGGAGTGAGAGAAGGAAAATAGGAATCTAGACATGTGTGTAATAAAAGATTAATAGAACCAACAGTAATTTTGACCTAGATTACTGACACTTGTGTTTACCCTTCCTGTTTTCTTGTCTAACCCAAGAATAAATCTTGAATTTGAACATGTTTAACGTCTACTAGAATCACGGAGATGAAACTACGCCCGAGAATACATCATTTCTTCATCATATTGTAGAATTATTTTGTAAATCCAAAGCCATCTTCTTTCATAAATATTGATAACCCATTCTCACATAGCACGGCTCACAGGCGGGCAAACTCAGTTGCAGGCCTAATGCTGGCCGATGGGTTGTGCTTGGTGTTCTGGAAGGAGACTTATCATCCATCTCTTCCACACCGCTCAGTCGAAGGGGGGGGGAGAGGATGAGAAGCCTCATGAATGCGGACTTGACATGAGCGTGACTTAAAGATTTCTCAATGGAGAGAGCAAGTCTAACAGAACTAGCAAGGGCTTCTCCTTAAGTGTGCCATCCATTCATTCCACTCCCCAATTCATTTGTAATCAACATTGTAGAGCTTAGTAGATTGTCGGACACTGTATTTTTGGTCTTGATGGGCTCAAGAACTAAAAGTAGTCTAGACCCTGTTGCTGTAATTTCATCTGCTAAATCCACATTGCCAGGACTATGAGCTTCTTTGATCCCCCTAAATAGCAACAGTTTCTTTTGTGGCATTCATGAGCTGAACGATAATGGCAATTTTCCGGAGATATGAGCCAGTAATTATAGAGGCCTTTCTATACTTGAGTCTGAACTCGAGCAGCTTTCGTGCAGGCAGAAATCTAGCTATGCATCACCTCCTTGAATGACATTGACTAGAGTAAGACAATTTAATGCGACGGGCCTTCCCATACCGTAGTTTCCCATCGTATTCGGATACTTTTATTGATGCCTGCCCTTAACTCTAAGAGTGCACAAGCCTTGGCAGCATTCTAGAGATCCAGTAGATGTTGTCTTCTAGAAAGGATGTGGCGATCTTCGAGAAAGAGGGCTAGTCTCAGCGGGCTAGGCTAGCGTCTGGCTTGCTCGCCTGCAAGTGGTTTGTTGGAGTTGCATCTCGAATCTCTCATCAAGCGTTGCTGTTGTAAAGGGTACCATTAGGGGGCATGGCATGGTGGGATAGATTAACAAAAGCGCTGTGGTAAAGGAGGAGATGAAGCACCACACATACAAGTGAAGGCCACCAGTTTTCATATGAGTGAACTTTTTCAACTCTGATTTCAAGATGTTGATCGGCCGTGGTTAGCTGTTAGGCAGATGTACTGTGTTGCATCTGGATCTATGCCCCGTGGATTTGGTACTATCTCTCTCCCCATCTTTGCGATAAAGAGTTTTTGATGCCTTGGAAGAAGGCCCTTAATGTCTGATGCTGACCCCAGCGTTCAGCCGATCTGGGGTCAAACATCCTGGTCATTCCTGGCCTAGGTTACTAGCAGTTTTTCGTAGCGACGTATGAAGTCTTCAACAATTAGAAAATCGTTCAAACGGGACGAGATCTCCGTATCTTTTGTATTTGCAAAAGCTACCCCTGCTTCTTAGACAAGGGCCCAACAGCACCACGGGTACCCAACGCTATAAAGTCGCACGGTTACCTACCTGCCTCCCACTCGATGGGCAAGTCGTCGGCGGCATCACATTTTGCTACACAAGCATCAGGCCTAAGGCATCAGCTTTTATGCACCCCAATTAGCTGAAAACATTTCTGTTAGTGCATTCCATGTTTTGGGGATTCTGCCAGTGTACCTCCCTCGCCAGCCAATCCCATGGCCGATTCTTGCACAAAGGAGTAGAAAGGAAGGGATATTTGCCGTGTTGAAGACTTCAGTCATTACTCTGAAATTTGATTTCTCAATCCCATGTGTTAAATTGATCCTTGCTTATTGTTCATTATGTCAAATGAAAAGTGTAGCAAACAGACCTGTCATTTAATTTAACACAAAATATTCAAGGACCACTGTTGACATTTGACACACGTAAAAATCGGTTCTTCATCTGTTTAAGGTACCAAGTTTTTTTAACCCTTGATATCCACATTTATAATCACCTCCTTTTTTACCCGATAAGCCAGACTCTTATCAAGATACCCGAAGAATACCCGGAACAATCGCGGGGGTTCTCTCAACGCATTGTCTAATGCTCTCGCCTTCAGTCTGGATTTGTACTTCTCAAGCTTTCCATTGAGGTCACTCCTTTTTTTGGCAAAAACAAATCCAGTGTCAATTCGATCGCATCCTTCTGGCTTAGAAACAAATCGCCAAATGCCAAACTTGTCAAGAGTTTCCAATTCATTCTTGATAGCCTGCCTTCATCCTTGGCCTTCCATTGCATGTAAGATGGCTTGACCAAGTGTCAGAGAAGGCTTTGATAAGGCCATCATGGTCTTCTGGGTCGCGCCATCTTCTCTAAATACTCTAATCACTCGCTTTGGTGGTTGATCATTGTTTGTCTCAAACTCCTTCGTGAGCCTTCTTTTCGGTATCTTCTGATGTGGCGGCTCAATCAAAAGATTCAGTCTTGCGTTGGCTGCGTCTAGCTGTGTCGTTTTAATCCCTGCCCTGTTGTTGCCTTCGTTTCTGAAAAGGGGTTTAGTTTTAATGACTGTCCTCCACCCTGGTCTTCTCCTCGGCCTTCAGGCACCTCCACCGAGCTATTCGCCTGATCAGTGTCCACAGGCTCTTCTTTTTCCAACACCATTCAACTAAGACTCCGTGGCTTTTGGGATACATCATTATCCTCAGTCTGGTGCAATTCTTTCTCTTGTTTCGGATTCTTGGGTTGCACATTCTCATAGAAATGAACTGATTCGGTTACGCGGACTTTCCTAGCATGAATGTCCCACAAGATGTATCGGCCATCAATATTTTCATCATATCCTAGTAGCACGGATTCACTCCCCCTCAGTCCATGTTTAGATGCTGTTGAGTGCCTCATAGCCCAACATCTTCATCTTCTGATGCGATCCGTCCGTGACTCGCTTTCGAAACAGAGCGAATGTGGGACTCCTTGCGTACTCAATGCCCTGTTGGAGATGCATACCGTTGGCCTCGCGGCTTCAACCCAAAACCTTTCACCCAAGCCAGTTCCCGACATCGTCCTAACGCCATCGTTAACTGTTCGGATCGCCCTCTCTGCAATGCCATTTTGACTTGATGAATCCATAAGCGTGCAAGTCGGCCCAGTCCCGTTAGCTCTTCTCCAGTTCTTAAGGATTTGCTTCAGTTCTGGGGCATTGTCGCTTCTTGTCCTTTTGATGGTTTTGCCTATTTTGAGTTCCACCATTCCTTTTCCCCCTTCGTCCAAAGCTCCTTGAACCTCGCTCTTCTTCCCCAGTGGCAACAACCACTTGTATCTAGAGAAATTGTCGACAATTATCGCATACCAGCGATGGCTATTCCTCTAAGTCTCATGTAGGTTGGATACATATATTGACACGCTGTCAAGTGGCCCTTCTCTTGCCATAGAAACTGACGAACACCCATGGCTTCTTGTCATTTTGCTTTTTGAGCAATGCTCACACGCGAAATCCTCTGTCCTCGAAGGTGTTTTGTCTGGGTTAATTGCCTTCTGCCTCTTGTCACTGATGTAACCAAAATATTCTATGCAAATCGTCGTAAGTAAACATGTACCCGTGACCGTGCCATCCCTTTTCAAAGGAATAACTATCTTGTCCTTTCCATTGTCAACTATGGCCTTCATGTCTTTAAACAAGACTGGTTTTCCTTCCTTCATTCAAGCCATTAACAATGTTAAAATTTCCGCCAATTCTGGCATTAATGGAATTTTGGACAATTCGAGTCCTTTATTCCCAACTTCGAGACCTATCAAGCCAACCTCGAACGCCCCAATGTAGCCCCTATCCGCCAACCTCACTGTCTCCTGTGTTTCCTCGGTGTTCTTTAACACTGCTAGGTCTTTCGTTATATGACATGAACACCCAGAATCAATCACTAAGTTATGGCTTTTAAGACATTCACTTTGAGGTTTGTCTTGGACAGCCTAGTTTGCCTTTTGTTTCAGGTTCTTTTTCTTTGACCAGCAATCAGCCATCAGATGCCCCTCCTTGCCCATAGTTGTAGCATTTCGACTCCGGCTTGGTACTCAAATTCGCTTGCCCGTCGGTCTTATTGCAGTTCGGCGAGACGCAGCCTATGTAAAGCCAATGAAAACTTGATTCTGAGCGAGGAGAGATGCTTTGTGGCAGAGGGCCACTTTTGGAGCGAAGGTACCAGACACAGGCCAGGGCAGGAAAGGGAGGAACAGGGAAAAAATCAGGGCTATCCAAGTAGAAAGGAGACTGAATGCAGTGGTGCTTGTAATGGAAAATGTGAATAAACATGGTCGAGATGTTTTCTTGGCTGAGCCTTAGGGGGGGGGGGGGGGAAAAAGAGCAAATAAATATTT
>JAZBQP010000384.1:0-20683 GCA_038407015.1 Ceratocystis ficicola | reverse complement strand
CCCCCCCCCCCCCCCCCCCCTCGCTGTTCTCCTGTCCCATCCCATCGCGCACCCCTTGCTTACTGGTGGAAGTATGTTAAAAAGAAGTAAGTGATGTGAGATGAAGAAAGTCACTATATAGCCCTGGCCTGCCCACGTCCCATCTTCTGGATTACCCCCAGATCATCTCCCTTTGTTTAGAGGCTTTACTGAAGGTTTCTTCTTCCTCTTTTTCTTTTCTTTTATTTCCACTTCTTGTTGATTCTTTCTTCCTTATTCTCTATTCTGCTACCAAAGTCTCTAATTTCTTCCCTTCTCTCTTCTCTTAAACCCAACCAATCAAGAGATTTTCTGCTCCTCTCCTGCATTGCATGTTGGTGATGATCAACGACACTCCTTTCTAGACTTGATTCCATACACATACTCTACATTCGTTTCTCATACTTTGTCTGGCACACACACACACACACACACACACACACACACACACACACACACACGTACATACACACACCCACCACACACCCACACATATACACTCTCTTTTCTCTTTTTGCTCTCCTACCGGCCACTCTTCTGTCGACCGCCTGTTTACTTCGACTCTACACCGCTCCCCTCTCCTCTTCTGCCAGAACGCAGCACACCTTAACCTAATTTTCGGTTACACCCTATATATTTTGTCTCTCCTTCGTTCGGCATCATGGTCAGCTTTAAGAACCTGGCCCTTTTGTTGGCTGCCACTTTGACTCTTGGTGAGGCCAATCCCAGCTCCAAGAAATACATTGTGACTCTCAAGCCAAATATCAGCAAGCGTGACCTTGATGCCCATATATCGTGGGTTCGGGGTGTCCATGCCCGTACCAATGATTCTCCAGATCTCTCCGGCGTAACCAAGACCTTCCAATTGGGTAGTTTTACTGCTTACCTTGGCTCCTTTGACGGCTCTGCTATTGATGAGATCCGTTCTTCTGCTGATGTAAGTGTGGCCTCGCCCCGTTCACCATGGATGCGCTATCAGTCTGGTTTTCATCGCAGTATATTGACAGTTTCTTTGTAGGTTGATAACATCGAGGAGGACAGCGAGTGGCAATTGCATGCTGCTCTCCCCATCGCAGCCCCATTGGTGGTACCTCTGGAGTCCCGCAGACACAGCTCCGTAAGAGATAGCTCCCCAATGGGCTCCCTGCCGTTTAAGCGCAATGACCAGGGCTCGCCGTGGCGCCTGTCCGATGGCGATGGCACTGTTGTAAACTCTACTGAAAGTGAAATCACACAAGACACGACTGGAACCTCAACCCAACACGAGGCGCCTTGGGGCCTTGCATCGCTGTCTAACAAGGCCTCTGGAGGCACTGACTACATTTTCCCGTCGAATGGTGGTATTAACACATACGCTTACGTCGTCGATACCGGCATTAACGGCGACCACGAGGACTTTGAGGGCCGCGTTGAGCTCGGCTACAGTGTCAGTGGAGACGATGGCGCCGATGAGATTGGCCACGGAACCCACGTTGCCGCCATTATTGCTGGCCGCCAGTCCGGCGTGGCCAAGGAGGCCCGCATAGTCTCGGTTAAGGCGTTTGTAGGCGGCACGTCCAGCTTGTCAAAGCTCATTGAGGCGTATGTTTGGGCTGTTAGCGACATTGAGGCCAAGAACCGCACTACTATCTCGGTAATTAACCTATCCGTGGGCGGCAACTTTTCCGCTACCTTCAACGCGCTCGTCAACGAAGCGTACACCAAGGGCATTGTCAACGTTGTCTCTGCCGGAAACTCAGATGACGATGTCAGCAAATATTCGCCTGCTTCTTCGACCTCGGCCATCACTGTTGGCGCCATTAACTCCAAATGGGGAACCTGGACGGAGTCTAACTACGGTTCTCTTGTCGACGTGTGGGCTCCTGGTGTTGATGTAGTTTCGGCTGACTATGCCTCTAATACCGGGTACAGATCCATGAACGGCACTTCTATGGCCGCACCTCACGTTGCCGGCCTGGTGCTCAATCTCAGATCGCACAGCAACCTGATTACTCCTGCAGAAATCACGTCGGCCATAATCGACATGGCCCTCAAGGGTGTCATCAGCCCCTTTGACGAGAAGGATGGCAGCAATTGTCTAGTCAGCAGCGACATGTTCTACTCCGACTCCTCCAGCGCATCGTCGCCTTCCACCACAACTTCATCGGCACCACTCTCGACCGGCACAGGGTCTTATGCCCCGCACCGCACAGGCTCGTACTCTGCTGCCTCGGGCGGTCGAAAGGGCTCCTCTTGCTCGTCCTAAGAAGGGGCCCCTTGTCTTTTGTTTTTTCTTTCTATTTTCTTTATTTCCTTTAATGTCTGTTTGCATTCTCCTGCCTGGGCTTTCTTTTTTTTTTTTCTTTTCCTTTTCCTGCCATATATCCCTTTTTTCCTTTGTTCCCCTGGGTCTTCTCCTAAAGCATTCGCTAGGACTTGACGTCTGGCTCTTTGTCTTATAAAATCGCCTGTCTCACTCGTTCCCTTCCTGCTTTGTTATTGCTCTTATGTATCATCATCTCGCCCACATTTAGCTGTCCGTCTTTCACCTCTATTTTCCTTTCTCAGTACAATTTTTCCCCTTACCGACTCGCTATGCGAAGCCTTTTTTTTCTTTTTTTCTTTCTACTCAATATATTTGGGATGCAATGACATCTGATACTCTCAAGCTATGGTAAAGGAAAGATTGTCGTGATAGCTATTTCATGTGGTGGGCCAAGATTAGGTTGCTTGTACCGGTAGTGAGGTGCATTAAGTGTGGTCGACATGGTGCGTAGGTACCCCTGAGTTCTCTTGCATTCTGACAGCTGGCACACACATTCTCAGCACTTGTAAAGCAGCTATGCCATCTGTCAGATCGATCTTTGGCGGATATGCGGACTTGCAGCATTCCGATGGATGTGAGGACATTTCAATTGCCATATTGCTTTCGGAGGCAACTGCCAAATTTTCTGAATCACGCTGTAAACGACGAGTACCATTTATAGATACATAGCGGTTATAGATGCGTTTGTATTTGTAGCAATAAATCGAGACAGACCTCGTCTCATGGGCCCCGTTGCGTCAGTAACACGTAGACACGCGCCAGAAGTGACGCGGCTTATTTTACATTTCTCGACCTTCGTCCTTGTTGCAAGGAAGTCAATCTGCTGCTACTTGCTAGCCTGTTTTGATCTTCTTTCTTGTCTCTGTGGCCTAAACGCTGATGGCTAGATAGCAGAAACACATGGCCTGTCTTCCCGCCAACTTGACATGTCATCCTGCGAAGGAAAATGAACGAAGGAATAGCGCAGTCTTTTTATTCTTCTTCATTTGTAGCTGCAACTGAATGGTGTTGATGTGCACCACAATGAAATGACAGCCATCTTGGCTGTTTTGATTGCCAAGTTCTTCCCATGGTGATTGGCTATGGCACAGATGACCTGGTAATGCTACGTTTCTGAACACACTGGGCTCTATGTAATCCTCCCTTAAATTTTGTATTTTTTTCCATTTTTTTCCCATTTATCATCAACCATCCATCACCGATAGTTGCAGGCCAGCTCCCCTTGAATGTCTTCAGCCAAGGCAGCATGGGGTTGCCTTATCTTCTGGCCTCCACAACAAGGGTACTCATGACACTCTACACATACCACATCCATCTTCGTGTGTCGCTGTTTTTTTAGACTGCCAAAAACTTTTGCTAGGCCTTTCTATTATTGACTTCTACCTTGGCTCTCCTCCCCCATCTCCTATACTGATGTGTTTCGATGCATTGGTCGTTGCGCACGCATGAGATATAGCCAGGCTTCCCTCCTTCCTTCACGGGCCTATTGTTCGCTTATCCTGGTAGTTGCATTATGTGTTTTTCTTCCCTATCTTATTATCCCCCCCTATAAGTCACTACTCCCCCTCTCACTCTCTACTTACTGCTCACAACTTAGCCTTTTCCCGATTCCATCAATCTCCTTACCCACACCCCGATTAATCTTTTACTTCAGCATTGAATCAAAGCCAATACCAAGCCGGACACGCAACTGAACCAGGCTTACTGTGTCTAATTGTCTGTTGTTCTTTCCAGCCCCTTTTGCCTTCTTTGCATTCACGCCTCAGTCTAAACCCTTTTTGTGACGCTATTACTCTCCTTCTAGTCCTCCCCATTTTTTTTTCTTTCCTTCACTTCCACTTTTATCGCCTTTCATCGCATCTGCAACAGCGTGTTCGCAGTCTTTCTTGCCACTGGTCATCCTCGTCTCGTGATCTAGAACCCGGATCACCCGTTCGCGGATTCTATCGGCATCGTTTTTCACAACCTTCCCATCCCCGACTTTCGGTTCCTTTCTCCTCGATCTCAATCTCTCTCCACTGAACTCTTTGCGTCCCCTGGCCACGCAAAATCGACCGCTCATCATGATCCGCACCAGAAGAGGGTAAGGATACATCCATCTTTATCCATTGCACACTCGATATTTCGTGTCCCGTTTCGGCCAGATGGTCTTCTTCTTGACACATTTGGCCGTTCTGTGGCTCTCTGCCGCTGCCCCTCTTTCTTCCCTTCTCCTTTCCCCATCCCTGGCAGGCGCCAGCACTTGCTAACTCAACAACTATCCACTCGTCTTAGAGCGATCATCCCCATCGCTATAGTCACTGTACTATTGTTCCTCATCTCTGCCCATGTCTTTACATCCCCCGAAAGCTGGTCACGATGGGCACCCGTGCCCGCTGACGTGGCTCCTGAACATCCGTCACCAGCCACTACGACCGCCCCTCCTGTGGCAGACAATCCGGAAACCCAAGAGCCTCCCCAGGCCGAAAAGCCGAAGCCTGAGGCACCTCCGGCCCCAGAACACACCCCTTCGCCTTTGGAATCCGCCAGCATGGTTGATCTCCCCGCCAGCTTGAACATGACTTTCGAAGTGCCCGATGACATTGTCTACAATCCCAACGGCCCCAAGCCCGAGCAGGTCATCATCCTGACTCCTGCTGACTCCGGCGGTCACCATTCCACCATCCCCAAGATTCACGAGCGCACCGCTGCGAACCGGAAGGCGTGGTGTGACCTGCATGGTTACAAATACCATTTTGTTGATATCGGCAAGATTGACATGCCCGATACCCCTGCCGTGTGGAAGAAGGTTCCTGCTATCATCCAGTCCTTCAACGCCTACCCCGAAGCCCAATGGGTTCTGGTGCTGGACCTGGATATTATCATCATGAACCCTGAGAAAGATTTGAATTCTCTTGTCTTGTCGCGCGAAGCAATGGAGAGGCAATATCTCCCCTCGACTGAAATAAACGGTGGTGGGCGTGAACACACTGGTGTCTACTCGCCACCAAAGCTGGACTGGAAGAATACAGACTTCATCATCTCGCAGGACCACAACGGTCTCAACGCTGGCTCCTTCTTCGTTCGCCGTTCAGCCTTTTCGCAGATCTTGATGGATATCTGGACCGACCCCTTCTTCATCCGCAAAAATTTCATAGGCGCTGAGCAGGATACCTTGGGCCACCTGTTCTACCATCACCCCACTCTGCGCAAGCATGTTAGCATCGTGAGACAGCGTGTGGCCAACTCCTTTTACAATGGCGGGGATGAAACTCGTTACCAGGATGGCGATTTGCTAGTCCATCTGGCCGGCTGCTGGGTCGCAGACAAGTGTCTTGAACATTTTGAAGACATGTGGGATCGCCGCAAAATTGCCCCGGCATCTCTTTCATTCTCGGCCTCGACCAAGGATGTTGCTACTACCGACCATGAACTTGAGCATGCTCCGCTAGCACCCGGCCCTCACGCTTAAAATGGGGTTAGTAATAGCCAGTGAACTACTGCTCATGATGAACGAGACGGCTGTTCTAAGCTGGGTTTCTAAAAAACACTAGGTGCTGTGTTACGTGGCTCTATGCCATTTTCTTATCTTTTGCTAGTTCAACATAACATTTTTTTTCTTTTCCATTCATGCCCCCTTCTAGCGGCCCATTAAATAGGAGAAGAATGTTTGTTTTTGGGGGTTTTTTCTACCTTCCATATTGTTCCTTTGTTTCCATTACCGAATATGACCTCGCTTTTCTTTACTGCAGCAGTGTATCCTCTCGACTTGCTTTTCCTGTTGTGAATGAACGAGCAACCAAGATCTAGGATCTTTAGAGCCTAAAACGGGTTGCTGTCCTTTGTTCTGAATACTGAAGACGAAAGACGAAGGTTTGGTGATTTGTACACATACATGTAGTATACGTCTTGAATTCCCAAAATGGTTGACCTGGAGCTTCTCCTGTGTTGGGTGATGGTCCCTTAAAATCGATGGAATGATTTGTTGTTTCTCACTGGCACTTGGGCGAAAGCCGCTCTCGGCTGTCCAGTCCTTGCTTGCGGGAGAGATAGGAAGAGGCGAGGGAGATGTTTATAGGTACGAACGTGCATGTGTAGGAGTAAGAGAGCAAGAAAGTTGATACCCTCTCCCTTGCCTTAATTTTTTTTTACATTTATTTTGCCACGAGCCAAGGCAGAAGCGAAACTTCCCGTGAAACGCCAGATTCGAACAGGAAAAGAATAAAGCGAGTTTGGAGCCATCAAATTGCCAAGGAGGGAGGAAATCGAAGGGAGTCGAGGCTGCGATTTTGGGATGAAGTCATCTCGAGACCGATTATGGTGGTCAGGCTCGGTATGCGTATCTATTCAACTTTGCTAGGCTGGGTTTGTAATGCAGGCTGTTCAAGGACAGACAATGGCGCCTTTGTTTCTCCATGAGGCTCAAATAAAGGTTAGGTTACTAACCATTGTACGTATCGTGCACTTGTACAAGAAGTGCAAGTACATAGATGTACGTGTTGTGCACGCTGCGGATCTAGTCGTGTTGCAACATGCAGCGTCTGTCATTTTAGCATTTGCTTGACTGGCTAGCTAGCCAATAAACCAGAGGTAGAAAGCTGCAGGCAAGACATGGCAGAGACAAAAGAGAAAAAAAATCCTCAAAAAAGGTGTGGCGATATTGGGTGCCTTCATGCATGCAGCTCTGAACTCGTACTCCACCTAAATAGAACAAGGGCCAAAGCAATAGTTAGGTCGACGTCATATCAGATCCTACATTGAGCTTTTAGGCTGGGGCTTGGGCGGTCTTTTTTCTCTCTTGTTTATTGGGAGTCTTGTGTTTCCTCTCTCTTTTTTTCAGGTTCCTCATGAGGGGTGATAGTTGCCATTATCAGGCGTTGTATTGCCCAGGTAATCTAGAGCATGTAGACCTTGACCTCATTTCCGATGCAGATAACATCACCGTACATATGCAAAGGTAAGAGAAATAGGAGCGAGAGAGGGGTAAACAAGAGGACAAGGAGAACGGTAACGTAAGGTCAATCACTCACTTGTGATGATGGCATTTACCATTCCATGTCCTTCTCTGAGGCCCTGTCCATCAGCTCCCATGCACCTTGTATCTGTTCCTTCACAGCGTTCATGGTCGAAAGCGATGACGAAGAGTGGGATTTGTCTGTTATGCACGAATGCCCTTTTCTGTTTCCGGGGCCGTAAAATCTCTGATTGCTTGGCTTATGTCAACAAGTTCATTCAAGGGGATAAAAAATAAGGTTCTTAGGGCTAAACATTGCCAAGTAAGCCGTAGAAGCTGGCCAGTCCTTTGTAGAATTTTACTGAGATGAGGTTGGAGCTGCAACTGTGGTGATATGCAGCAACTGCCTTGCTTTATTTTCCGTTTGGCTTGTGCCTTCCGTCTTTCATTGCCTCCCCTAAAAGTATCCGGCTCATCCATCCAACCCCCCAATCCATCCGCCGACTTGCTCTTGCTAGTTTTTAGCTAGGAAACTGCAGCTGAAAAGGGAAACCCTTGCTTAGGACGTATTTTTTTTCTTGCTCCTCCTCCTTCTCCTCTGCCGGCTCGATTGTTGTCCTTACTGCATTCTTATTTGCGGTTATAGTCACAAGTTTCAACATTTTCCTCTTCCTTTTTTTTTTTTTTTTCTTGTTCCTCTTCCCTTCTTCCTTTTGCTTTCATCGTGCATCATTGGATACTTGTCATCTTCCATCCGTCCTACTTTGCCAATTAATTTTTCCCTTCCTCTTGCTCACGACATTTCTTTGGTCTTCAAAAGGGCTCGCCTTTCCTTTACCTATTTTTTACCCTCATCCTCTCCCCCCGCCCCCTCCCTTCGTCACATTTGCTGTGCTACTGAAGGCAAAAGAAAAGAATACGAGATTAGATATTTGCATTGCCTCTCTTCTCCCTATATCTTCCATCTTGTTTTGCTCACCTACAACATCAATATTTCCCGGTCACTATCTCTTCTTAATTCGCCCCCAGCTCAACTTCCTTTTGGACCTCCTCGTTTTTCTTCAACTGGATTGCCGCATCAACATCGACATCCGACTTCCCTCGGCCTCTCGACAACTAGCATCACATCGCCACCACTGCCTGATCTGAGTCTTGTTTGCTCACCTGCTACGCCGCATAATCCATATTCCAGACCAGCGAGATTCATCCTCTTTTTTTCCATCTAGCTATTGCTGCTACTTTCTACCAGTCCATCAATACCCCCCGATCATTTATACACACACATACAGCCCTGCAGTCCCATTACTATCTAGACTTTGCCCTGTTTCTTAGCTTGCTTAAAGTCCAACTTCCTCCACCCCGCCGCTTTGTCCTCGTCATCGTCCGTTTGCCCCATTCTGACTAAGCCTGATTTTGTCTCATTGTCGCTTGAACGTTGTCAACTTTCTCTTCATACGTTTCATCCTTGCTCTTTTTCTTTTCCTTTCCTCGTCCTGCTCTGATAGCAAGTTCTGGAAACAACACCAGCTCCTCAGCCGAGTTTTTGTTACCGCATATTTCATCATCATTCTGCCATATCCACATTTGATTTTTGTATTCACTGTGTCCCCATCTTCACAAGATGCAACACTTCAAACAGTTCATCCGTGGTACGTTCTCCAATCCCCCCCCTCATCACGTATACAATAGCTGCTGTATCACCGCATACACTAGGCTTCTGTCGTGTATCACCTGTCATTCATTTACTGGTCGGGCTTTTTCACTCGTGTCTTATCATCCTTTTCTCCTCGTAACGCCAATTGCACTTCAGTCATGCTAATTGCCAACGCCCCCCCCCCACTCTAGGAGCTAAGGCCGGCCGCGATGAGCCCAAAAGTGCACCAGCACACACCCACACACATGCCGCTATCAAAGTCACCAAACCTAATACAGACGCCGACGCCACCCAAACCCAAGACCAATCATCTGCCGCCCCAGTCCCTAAAGAAGTCGACATTGTCCAACCCAATGAAACGAAACCCCACCCTGATTCAACAGAAGATTCCAACAATGCTACCCGAAGCAAACCCGCTGCTAAATATGCTGGACTCAACCCCCGATACAAAATAGAAAAGCGCGTTGGCGACGGCGCATTCAGTGTTGTCTACAAGGCTCAGGATCTTAATGGCGAGTTCCCGGATGGTGTCGCTATCAAGATCATTCACAAGGCTGATTTGGGCAACACCCAGGTAAGACAACAAACAACCTATACAACAACGTGTCCGAAGTCATTATCTTTCACATTGCCGCTTTGCTATCCGCCGCTCTGGTCGCCATAGTGTGTGCTTTGCTTCTGCTTCAAGTGACCCGCCCAATTAAAATAATGTCTAATCTAACGCATAAGTTTGCCATACCAAAATTCTTGATATGCATGCGTTGACTCCTTTCCCTTTTTGGCTTTCTTGTTACAAACCCCGTTATTGACTCTTCTTTCTCTTTTACTTATGTTAGGGCGAGGAGCGCCTACATCCTGACTTTAAGCAAGGTCGCAAAGCTATTGAAGTATGCCCCCCCCCCCCCTTCTCTCTTTAACATTCTGTGCTTTATTAGCTTCATATTTATGCTTGTATTCTCGGTAGCCTGAACTAGCCTGAGCTCAGGCCACGCTTGTAATCTTTTGGGACTAATTTCATACTAACTAACGGCTCTAAAAAAACAGAGGTCTAACATCCTTAAAGAAACGGCCATTCAAAAGCGCATGGATCATGAGAATATCGTCAAACTGATAGAGTTCCACGAAGACCCCGACTACATCTACATGGTCTTGGAATACGTCCCTGGTGGAGAGCTCTTCCATCGCATAGTGCACCTCACGTACTTTAGCGAAGAGCTTTCCCGTCACGTCATCTTGCAGGTTGCCGAGGCTATTCGCTACATGCACACTGTCCAGGGTGTTGTCCATCGGTAAGACTACATACAAAGCTGACAGTTGGTACATGTCAACTAACGTCTGACCAAAAAAAAAAAACAGAGATATCAAGCCTGAAAATATTCTTTTCACGCCACTCCCTATGAAACCCTCTACGGTCCCTCGCCCTAAGCAGCCTGGCGATGAGGGTAAAGTTGATGAAGGCGACTTTATTCCTGGCGTAGGCGCTGGCGGCATTGGCAAAATCAAGATTGCCGATTTTGGTCTTTCCAAAGTCATTTGGAGCAATGATACCAAGACCCCCTGTGGCACTGCTGGATATACCGCCCCTGAAATAGTTCGTGAAGACCGCTATAGCAGAGGCGTTGATATGTGGGCCCTGGGCTGTGTTTTGTACACCGTGCTATGCGGTTTCCCCCCCTTCTACGATGAGAATCTACGGACGCTTAGCGAGAAAGTCCAGCGTGGAGAGTATACCTTCTTATCGCCGTGGTGGGATAACATCTCAGCGTCAGCCAAGGACTTGATCACCCATCTTCTTGTAGTTGACCCCGAAAAGCGCTATACTATCGAGCAATTCTTGGCTCATTCTTGGATGACCCAAGACCAAACACCCAATGCTCCCGAGCACACTCCTCAGTCCATTGCCAGGGCTGAGGTCGGCAGCGTTGCCTTTAACCCATCCAACATCATCGAGGATGGCCGCCACTTTGATCCCCGTTCCCCTGACGCCATCAACCTACGTGAGATGTTTGACATCTCGTATGACATTGCCCGTCGTGTCCAAACCCCCTTTACGGGCAAGAACATGACGCTTGGCCAAGTTATGGAGGAAGACGAAGAACCAGAGAGTGGAGAATCCAGCGACGATCGGTATGACACTACCAATGGCGCAAACGCCAAGGTGCTGGAACAGGGACTTCGCGATACTCACATTGGCGATAGTCAGCCACGGACGAACGCCCAAAAGACCAATGGATATGGCCAGCACTCAGCTGAAGTTGCAGCTGCTGCAAGACGTAAGGCCAGAGAACAGGCACAGGCAGGCTTTGAACTCAACTTTGCCGGTGCAACGCTGCTAAACCGTCGTGGACATACTCCAGCATCAGCTATGGGCGGCGTTGGTAACTCTTGAATCAAGACTTTTACTACTTGATATTTTGCCTGTTTTATTCTACTTTCTCTTTTGGTTTATTATTCTCATCATCCGGGTTGGCAGGAAAACAAGGGAGGCATGACGTCAGTTTATCGGTAGTTTTGTTTCATTCTCCACATGACCGTGTCCCTAGTTATTTTTGTTTGGGTGGATTGCGGCGGATGGCGTTCTTGTGGTGTTTATTTACTTTTCTTTGAGCCAACCAAAATACAAACTTTGCGAGATGGACGGCTAGAGGATGGAGGAAGCGCGATGATGTCATAGGGATCATAAATTTCACCTCAAAGGGTTAGATCAACGTCCCAGGGTTTATAATGCGTTCACAAAACTATGATTACCTAGCTAAAAGAAGGCATGTATGCTGACCAAGACAACGCTTTGTAAGTCGCGGCTGGCGAGCTACGGAGAGAGTAAAAGGCAAGGAATAATGTGGCTACTCGTGAGAAAATGTAGACACAACTCAAGAGGAGTATCAACGGCGGGGACAACGATCTCACGAAGTTAAATCTAGCAAGAAGCAGGGTCGACGCCAGGGTGACTAAGACCGGCGTCAAAGTGCATACAAGACTCAAGGCCCGCCAAGCCTTCATGACGCCGTCATTAGGGAACACCCAGTTCCAAGCAAGCAGATGCACCCCTCCGAACAACATCGACACAAGATAGAACAGCAACGGCTGTACAGCTCTGTCCTTGAAATTTGCAACCTCCACAACATTCCAGGTCAGCAAGTTGATGGCGCTCTCATAAGTGTCGCCGGGCCCCGTGGCTGGTTCTTGCGTCGCGGCTGTATCAGCCGAGGCCTCAGCGCGGCGCGCGGCGATGGCACGGGCCATGTCGTCGTCGAAGTCATGTAGCACGGTGCGTTGCACGACACCATACGGCTTATCCCACCACAGGCCGTACATACAAGCGGCACATACCACGTAGGCGGCAGAAGCAAGCTCAAGCGGAGTGATTGGTAGGCCAGTGGCGTGTCGGCCAATGCAGGATATGATCAGCCAGGCGGATTGAATGAGTGCAAGGAGCTTGCTGAGGCCATCGGCCTTGGCAAAGCTCTCGATGTCGCCTTGGCGTAGAAGATAGCGCTTGCGGGTCTTGGGCGAGCTAAGACGAAGAAACATGACTGCCGGGAGGGGAGATTTAATATCATGAAGTGTCCCGAGGTCAGGCTAGAGGGGAGAGAGAGGTGCCAACTACCTACCATATTGGTGCAAATCAACAGGCCACCCGTCAGCAGGCCTGTCTCTGAGTTTTTCGTCTCCCACGGCATTCATACGCACAAAGCCACCCATATGAGCATAGAACGCATGGGCAATGGTGATTTCGTTGCGCAGACCGGTCTTTAACTCATCTTCAGACCATGGCGGAGTATTGGTGTGGATCTGATTATAGTGGAACTTGTACCACGGACGGTGGCTTGCGTGGCTGCAACGGACGTCGTGCAAGGTTTGGCGAGCCATGGAATACTCTACCGTAGCCACCGCGACGCCACCCTCGGGTAATAGTGCCAGCCACAGAGTCTTGGTCAACTTGGACCAGAAGGCAGAAACTGCCAGGCGGTGCGGAAAGACGGGGATTCCCCAGAGTGTTCGAGGCGGCGTATGCAAGTAGATAGATGGACAGACGCTTTCATGCAGACAGCTGTACGAGCACAAAAGCAGTACTGCTATGCAGGTGTAAATTATTGATGCAGTGCCTCGGGTATCAGGGTTGCCGGTCCAGCCGACTAGGGTTTCGCTGGAAGACGATGTTGCCCGGTCTATTATTGAAGCGGTCGGTAGGCCCAGGCCTAGGTCCAAGGAGGGGTGGGAGTCTGGCCAAAAGGCCGCGCGTTTGAGAATCATGACAAGAAGAGCGGGAGGATTGGCGAAAGTGTGTTACGGAGAAGGACAAGATTGTCAGTTTTGCAAAAGGGGCTATTGCATAGTATATGAAGATTTACGGGCTGTGTGATTGTGCTACGCGGCTGTGAAATTCTGCAATCGCATAAATACATACTGCCTGGCGATAGGTAGAGATTCCTCTCTCCCCCCCTTCTCCTCTTAGATGCATGCAGATTGTTGTGATATGGGCCTAAAGTGGAAAGATTTTTCGAGGGCAGATCGGGTCCAATGCTACAAAGTAGTAGTTTGGGGTACTCAGCACTGCTACAGGGGGTTTGGGAGAGAATTTGGCGGGCAAGGCAGAGAGATAGCGAAAATGGGGCGAAGTCATGTGAAGGTTGCCAGTAGCAAGAAAGGTACGATGTAGATGTAGATGAGATGTGCCGGGAGAGAAAGGAAAGGCTAGGCTGAGCTAGAGGAATGACACTGGGGGGGGGGAGGGCAGGCAGACCAGACAAATGAACAATGGAACAGACGGCACTGGTAGAGTTAGTTCGCCGGGTTGTGTTCTTTGTCTACGGTACGCACACAGCAGGACCAGCGGACCTGGGAATAGAGTGAGAGAAGGGGAGAAGACGAGAAAGTCCGATGAAATGGTCTCGTGATGTGATGATGTTGGATTTCGATCGCCGGCCCATTACATTGCGCAGCCTTGCAGAGGCTTAGTTGTCTGTCACAGTGGCAGCGCAAGCAACGTTATGTTGCATGCAGCGGCAAGCGGCAACGGCAGAAACGAGAGGCGGCGGCGGTGGGGGGGAGTTTGTTATAAAGCCACATACTGTTGGTGTGTTGTAGTTATGCTTGATGGCAGGTCCCTACATATTGCAAGGATTTTTCTTAAGCCTGGTGGCTAGAGGTTCTAGACCTACGGCTGTTAGGGACAAGGAGTAGAGAGATGTATTTGTATTCCAGGCTGAGGCCAGGGAAAAGAGAGAGCAAAGTTAAAGGAAAGGAGAAGAAATGGTCGTACTTTCTGAGACATGAGCAAAAGAGCTTTGCAGGAAACACCATTGATTCATCGACTTGTCATCTTCAGCTGTACTTAAGGGTTATGTAAGGTGGGGGAGGGGAGCTAGAGTAACCCTAGGATAAACCCTTTTATTTTGTGAGCTCTATTTTTGCTCATGACGTTCAGCACGAAGGGCCTAAGGATAGAAACCTGTCACTTGAAGTGACGGGCAAAAGCTACGGTCTCCTCACTACGGACGAACGACGAACGACAAGACGGCTAGCTGGCTCTCCGACAGCACGTCGGCCTACAAACGAGCTGGTGCCTGCTTCGTTCTTGCTGGGTCCCTCACCCTTGCTGCGATATTGATTCATACGTAATGATGATCACCGCCTATAAGACAATGCTGGCAACCTAGAGAAGATACAAAACGGAAGCTTAAATCCTCGTTGCCCCCAAGTCATACAGGGCTGCTAACCATAGATCCCTTATCACATGTTGACGCTCTCCTAACTGAGGTTCTTGCTTGCTTGGACGAGCACTGTGGCTCTGCAGAGAGGAGCAAGGAAGGGTGCGATGTAATCATCTTGCATGCCGGGCTAGAACTTGTCTGTGGGAGTGAGACAACGATCCGCCATCCTATCCCTAGCACACAATGGCCAAGGCAAAGGGCAAACTGGAAAAAGAGGGAGGGACCATGGCCAGGGTTAACAGGGTAGACGACTCAGCATATGCCTCAAAACAGTCATGCTAGGCACACCCACCGTTTGACCAACTGTTAGCCGAGCTGACAATAGAACCTGCTGTAGCTCTTCTGCCTGGCCGGCATCTTGCTGATTTCTGTTTCCTGGGTTGGGATGACAAGAAGAAGGGGGATATACGGCAAAAAGGGAGAGACAATGAGGAGAATAAAAGAGAGAGGCAGAGAGACAGAGGGAGAGGAGAGGAGGCAAAGTACCAGGCCAGGTCAAAAAAAGAAGAAGAAACTAGCAGGACAGCAAGGGTGTGGCTAGTTCATGCATAACCACCACATACGGACAACATTACCAACATCTACTTACTCCATTGCTGGGCAAATTTCCGGCCTGCCGTGCATTGGGCTTCTGTGCGACGACAAGCAGATGGATGGAAAAACGGGCAAACAGCCACAGATCAAAAGAGCCACACTGAAGATCTCAAAATACGGACCACGGCGACTAGACGACACGCAAAAGCCACTTGCATGCAGGTCTGAATGAGGGAAAAATAACCCCTCCTTGGCCCTCCTCTATGCTCTGTTCGTCCCCGATACGAGACGAGTTTAGGGAGAGACGGAAAGGGAGTCTTCTGCACATGAGCTTGTCCGGTCGACCTAACAAGGCCAGCAGAAGTATGGATCATCCGGAGACCCTGGACAGGTCTTTTCTGCCATGCAATTCCATGCAAGTTTCCCATATATCACTCACGCGCTCTATGATATCTGTAAGAAAGACTTTTGTCTCATAGGACCAAGGGAGGAGGTTGCAAAAGGCACAGGGTCAAAGGGGAGGAAAAGGGATCGGATTTGTCAAAGGGAGAGAGAAATATAGGAAGCTGTGCTGGGGCGGTGGCTAGCCCGTAGGGAGAACGGTGACGGAGGGGAGGGGAAGGGAAGAAGAGATGGGAGAGTACGCGAGAAAAAGAGGGACAGACGAAGAGAAACAGGAGACAACTAGCCAGGGACAAACACTGTGCACATGCTGGGTAGGATGAAAGTGACCAAAAAAGGGAAAAGCGAAAAGAAGGGCTGGCCTTGCTTAGCCCCAGACGATCACAGGCACATGGAAGCACAAGTCAACAACAACATGCACAAACCAAGGCCCTTCTAAATCAACCAGTGATACCAGATCACACACATCTACTGATCAACCTCAATAAATACGAGACAACAGGGTCCAAAAGAGAGACACTCCCCCTTTGCGGCAAGAGAGAAAGGAGAGGCAAACATGCTGTAGCTGTAGCTGAAGCAGCAAGCACATGCTTACACACACAGAGCACTGCAAAAAAGCTGTGCTGATGCATGTGGCAACAGACAGACAGAGAATGAACATGGGAAGAGCGAGGAAGTATCACCAACCGCGACGATCAGAGGAAAGAGTGACGAAGATGCCTTGAACGAGGTGGAGTGCGAGAAAAGAGACTCCTTGTGAAATATAGATGGCCAAGGCCAAACGAGTCTAGACTGGACAGCCAAGCCAAGCCCAGGCCAACAGCAAACACTACAATGACAACTCAGCTCTCAATATCCCAATGGCATCAATGAAGCTGATCAAATACCAAAAGAGCCACAAAGGACAGAAGGGCTCTGCGCAGGGCCACCGGGAGGCGAAAAAGGGAACATGGGAAGAAAGCAGTAAGCAGCAAGTAGCGTCGACAGGGAGAGACGACGGACAAGAAGGGATGGCCAGCCGGGCTGGTCTATGGTCCCTTGGTGCTACACTACGCTACACTACGTCTCCCTCAACTTATACGCCAATCTCCACTCGTCCATCCCCTCCCCCCGTACACACACTACAGGGTCTGTAGGCATTGTGGACTGGAGAGGATACAGGCACTACGGACGCCAGACTCGCCTGTCCGAAGCCATGTACATCACCGTCTCCCATTGGCACTCGTCTCCTTCACGTCCCATAGAAACTGTATAAATACCACATCGTCCTCGTCCTCAGTTCCGTCTTCTTCTTTCCTTTCCTCCTCACCCTCATCATCACTCTCATCTTCACACAGCTACTTCTAGCTTCTGCTTTTTCCATCTCTCATTTGTCTATTACTTAATACCTTGTGCAAATTCTACATTCCTTTGCTTTATTGCACTCTCCGCTCTTTCCTGCATCTTTGATAATCGCTCTTTTATTTAACTACCCTCTCTTTTACTCTTACATTGTCAAAATGGTTGCCGTCAACACCGCTCTCGCTGGCCTCCTCAATGGCTGCCTGCTCGACCTGAGTGTTCTGGTGAATCTCAACGTCAACACCTGCCCCAAGATCGATGTCAAACTTCCGTACGGATTGATTCCCGTTTCGAATGGCGAGCTGTGGTCGCTGGAGAAGGTAACCAGCAAGCGTGTAAGTTTCTAGCTCCACCCATCTCTTCCCTCAAAGCATTTGAACTGACATTGTTGATAGGATGTTGCTTGCCCTTCCATGGTGACTGTTGACCCATTCAACCCCCCTCAGGCTCTTGGTTCTCAGGACAGTATCAGCCTAAAGCTAGTCCTGGGTGTTTTAGACGCTCTCAACGTCGACGCTAGCTTGCAACTGGACCTCGATGATCTGCTTACTCTCTTGGTGGGCATCAACATCAACCTGCTTGATCTAGTCAACCTTGACCTGGACGCCGACACCAGTCTGGGCAGACTCCTCGACGCACTCCTAGAATTGGACCTTGGTATCGACGTCGGCGGCCTTCTGGATCTGAACCTGAACCTGGATGTTGACCTGAGCCCTCTGCTCAACAGCCTGGGCGGCAGAAACGCTCCTGTCCTCCTGGGCGACATCCTGAACCTGCTGGAAGGCAGCCCTGACAAGGCCCCCGGTGTCATTAGCGAGATCCTGAACAGCCTAACTCCTGTTGTTGGTGGTCTGCTTGACACTGTTGGCAAACTTCTCAGCAACCTATTGGGCAAGCGCCAGGCTACTGACGACGTGATTTCGATGGCCATGGACCGTCGCCGTGGATTCACCTATGCCTCTGAGGCTTCTCCTGAAAACGAGAATGGCACCGGTAGCGGTGACCAGCCCACAGAGTCTAACGAAGGCTCTACCTCGAACGGTGCCACTACTACTACAACCACTCCCACCGTCTCGTCTGCCACTTCTACCAACGGCCCTACCAACCCCATCAACTTCAAGCCCAACTGCGGCACTTGCCTGGATCCTTCTGCTCCCAATGTCGTCGAGGTTGAGGTCACTAGTCTGACCGAGTGTGTCAACCACTGCTACCTGAGTACCGCTGATGGTCTGATCAATGTCCTTCTTGGTGTTAACGCCAACGTGCTCAACATTGCCAATGTCAATGTGTGCCTGGCTGTCTCGCTCCTGGGTACCAGCTCCGCTGGCACACAGACTTGCCGCTACATCACTGGCACTGGCATTGGCAGCACTGTCCCCTCTTCGGCCTACCAGCCTCTCGCCGAGTGCATCACCTACGAGGAGGCTTAAGTCATTGGGGCCTTGGCTGCTCATCTATCTTGATGGGTTGGTGGCTACAGCTATTCCGGGCTCTCTAGCCATCCATCTTCCCGTCACATTGACGCCAACCCTCTTTCCCTGCTCCATATCTTCTTCGCTTCGTCCTTCTGGGTCGACACCTGTTTCTTACACATCTCGGTTCTATAGTCATATGTAATTTTCTCTTCATCGGTCATTGGGTGATTTAGCTTGGAAGGGTCCTCGAATTGGTGGCCTGTGACAAGCGATTGGTCTCGATTGCTTGGTCACTGTTTAGCTAATTGTGTGGTTTCTGGACGAGTATTGTATCTAGTTTTTGATGGCACTTTTAATAACGATTAATTTCCTCTATACTTGGGTTCTTGTTGTGTGGTTTTTGTCTCATGTAACAGCCGCTTCTATCCTCAAGGCTTGGGCTTGGTAACCACACCACATCTTGGTACACAGCCTTATGTCTCCAAGGCAAACAGCTTAACAACCTCTCGTCTCATTGCTCTGGACTAGGCTCAGACACTGTCTCTTGACCTGCAGTACACCCGAATCCTTTCCTCCAAGGTGGTGTCGGTGGTGTCTAAATTTGTAGGATAGTCACTCGCCTAGACAAGCCCCTCACCAGACAAAGAAGACATGAGACTCGCGCGGTAATGTGTATCGCGATTTCGGCCATGGCCATCATGGTATGTACAGGAAGGCCCTTCCTTGTCTCTAATGTATGCCGGTATCGGACTGCCTCTATTTCTTTCCTCACGGGCGGTCAATATCTCAACCTTGGATGCCTGACATGAGCTCTTCCACCCGCCGCACACCAGGTGATGCTACCTGCAGAGTCAATACCGCTACATCTTCGATGCCAACTTGTCTGTGCTATAGCTCTCTAACTGTGTCTCTGTGGAAATGCATGTAGTTGGGGTGAGTGTGTCTCACTTCCCTCGCGGCCGATTTCAAGAAAATGAACTGGTAGCCAACAGCATCTTAGAATGAAGGACTATTTCTAGCGCGCCCATATCTGACACTCTTTTTGTAGTCCAAGACACGCATATTTCCAAACGCCTTGTCACCATGGCTGGCAGTCCAACGGCCAAATCATAGCCCAGAACTAGATTACTGATGCAGCTCAATTTAGGGACAGCCTAATCTAGTGTAGGCTGTGGCGCACTAACCGTACTGTCATTTGCGGTTTGGCCTAAACTCCTAGCACAAAGACGCCCCAAAATCCAACGTCTCTGTTTGGATGGTGGATGACACCTGAGTGGTTTGGATAGTTGGGAATGCTCTGTCACTGGGTGCCTTGCTGATCGATTTCCGCAAAATTTCACCGCCACCAACCCCACGGCAGCTCGGGTGAGAGCCGGTCATGCCTTTCCCTTGAAGACATGGAGGTTCCCATTGGTGCCGTGGGTGGAATTCGCGGACCCTCGAACATACGGCTGGCCACGTCAAGGTCGACCACATCCACCTTCGGCCTTGGGAGAAGGACATGTAGTTAGCCGTGCTCCTATCCAGCAGCTCCAAAGCTGGCTTCACGTGCAGGGTAGAAGGCGGTACCAGTGTTCATGACGTGGCAGCAGCTATGAGCCACATCTTTACGAGCAGCCTGGCCCCGGCCATTGATTCAGCAGGAGCATGGAACTAGGGCAATGCAATCGAACCAAAATCCAAATGTCTCTTAGCAACAAAGGTTGCAATGGGCAGTCTTGCAGTGATGAGCCTTTACCTTGATAGCGACAGGGGCATGAACAAAAGGCGCGGTAGTAGGTGAGAAGGGAGGCTGTTCAGCATTTGGTCTTCGTTTTTGTTTGCCCGTGAAATTGGCGTAATCCATTTCGTTTGCTCCTCTCTTTTGTCGGCGCGCACTGCATCGTTATTCGCTATGGCTTTTACCTGAGACGCATCAGGAGCCAGACAGAGCCAGCTAGAGCTAACTAGACTAGAGCCCCAGAGCCACATCGTCCCCTACAAGGCCTAGCCTGTTGTTAGTGTCGTTGCATGATGCATGCAGAAAGAGTAGAGTTGGGTTCTTTATCTGAAACTCAGCAAAGCGCCACAATACGAGAAAAAGAAAGCAGCCAAGTTGCAGAGAGAAACAGCCAGCTGAAGCCTAGGGGCGGGGATGATAATTTGAGGTTTCGCTTGAGCCTGAAGAACAGACGGGCTGTTGAGCTGATGATTTATCATTCTTCAAGAAGGGTTAGACTGCTGTCTAGGGTCGGCTTTTACACGGAGGTGGAGGCGAAACCAGCTTCGTACGGAGTACGAGGGATGGTGGAAAAAGCAGGATGGCTACGACAAAAAAATTAAGATTGCCTGTGGCCCCCCCCTCCGTGTTGACGACTACAAAAGACT
>JAZBQP010000383.1:0-20812 GCA_038407015.1 Ceratocystis ficicola | reverse complement strand
GGGGTTAGAGGGATGTTGTTGGGGGGGGGTGGGGACGAGGAGGGTGTGATGGGGGGGAGGGCGTGTGGGTATTCCAGACAATAACATAGGCCAATAATAGTACGGGGGAGAACAAAAACAAGGATGAGTAAGTGCAAAAGTATGTTTTGGATATGCAGCTAAGGCCCCAACTATATTAACGCCCGCTCTCTTTCGCACATTATAGGACATCAATGCTGAGGATTTTAATGTCCTCGACAGGCTTTCCCTCCGGCGAGCGTTGTGTGCGTGTCTTTTCAATCTTCCGAATCACATCGAGGCCTTGTGTTGCGCGGCCAAAAATGGTGTGTTTTCCATCTAACCATGACTGCATCAAAGAAAATCATAGATTAGCGTCTCCATCCATCTACATGCACATAGCCTAGAGCTGACAAGAAACTTACCGTTTTTTCTGTCGTAATGAAGAATTGACTGCCGTTTGTGTTGGGGCCTGCATTTGCCATACTGACAGTAAAAGGCCGGTCATGCTTCAGTGTGCTAAACTCGTCTTCAAACTCACTGCCCCAGATGCTTTCGCCACCGGTGCCGTCACCTAGAGGATCGCCGCACTGAATCATAAACTTCTCAATGACACGATGGAAGATGGTGTTGTTGTAGTATCCGGATCTGGAGTGAGTAACAAAGTTCTCTACAGCCTTGGGAGCCGCGTCGGGGAACAGCCGGATCTGAATATCGCCGAAGCTAGTGTGAATAATGGCGCCAGTGCCGGATTGCGCTTTGCGCTCCTTTTCAGCCTTGGCCTTGGCATTGATCACTGTTGGCTTTTCGTTCTGGACATCCCGTGTTGACTTGGATATTTCAGTTTCATTGGTGAACATGAAGAACCGCACTTTGTTGATTCCCGTGGCAAAGAGTATTGGATCGCGAATCTCAGACTCCTGTAGTAGCGGGTTACTAGAAGCGCCCATTTCAACAGTTGTAACTACTTTCTTTTGAGGTTGCCCTTGGTAGATGGCTAAATTGAGCGGGCGAAAGTTTTCGTCATGGGCATATGTTTTGACAATTTGGTTGGTAAACGTGTTGACAACCTTGATGCCAGCTACAGATCCGTAAAAGATGAAATGGCCCGACTCGTCAAAGATGATGTTAGCTTTGTTTTTGAACGTGTCTGACTCGATCTCGCGCTCTATGGCTAGCCGTCTCCCAAATTCAACCGTTTCAAGACGATCGCTGCCTGATGCTATTTGTTGCTGGTCTTCTAAAACCTGTAGCGATTCGTCATATGCGCGGGAAAGCTTGCCGCTGGCAAAATCAAAAATGCGAATCTTGCGGTCTGGTAGGGAAAAGACTGCAAATTGTTTACCGGTGGGGCTCATGGTTAGTGACACCGGCGTTGATTTGGCTTTGCGGAAGGCGAACAGGTCGGTCGAAGACTTGAATTCAAACACATCGTCCGGCTTCTCGAAATTGCCTCCTGGCCGCCAGTATTCAATCATTCCCTTGCTATCCGAAGAGACTGCACAGTCATACACTCCATTATATGCGATCAATTCCACGGGGCTTCGGTGGAGAGATGAAATGCTATGAATGGGTTCGTTTTTGACGCCTCGGCCATCGTATATGTGTATGAGGGGTTTCGATTCGTCCGATATGGCTAGCAAAGGGACGGAAGCCCCTTTTCTGTGCACCCAACAGAGTGTTCGGGGTGTATAGCCAAGTTCTATCATGGCAAGCAAGTCGAACGTGATGACGTCAAATATCTTGAGGGTGTTATCGTTTCCACATGTTGCAAAGCTGCGGCCATCGTCACTGACAGAGACGGCGCGGATTTCAGAGGCATGAGCTTTGAATTCCTTGACAAATTCTATGCCTTGTGCAATCTTTTTCCAGAATTTGACCACACCGTCTATAGAAGACGTGATGACAAACTCGGTAATGGGTGTCATAGTGACAAACAACAGGTTGTCCTTATGCATGAGTGACTTGGAGTATTTGTTCGAGGCAGGCATCGAGGCGATATAGACCTTTTCGTACTTCAGCGTGCGTCGTTTCTTCTTTGGGCCTTCAGAAGGCATCTGGGGGCCCATATCGTCGTCGGAAGAGCTGTCATCTTCAGTAAACTGGGAGTGGTTGCGTTTTGTAGCAGCTTCGTCCTGTGGCACAGCCGACATTTTGATAGTACTAAGGCAAGTTCGAAAAAAAAAACAAAAAAAAGACGAAGATGCGATGGGTCTGATACTAGCAAAAGATGTGGTCATAAGCTTCAACCTTGCGATTCTAGGTTTCTATGGCTGCAGCTACCATCAATGGGTCGTGAAGCCTTGTCTAATCTGAACTGATAAGGGCTTATCGCACCAATGGGCTATGTTTGCCCCACAAAAAACTTTGGGAAGGCTACTGGCCTAGGAAAAAAAAAACTTCAAAAATGTAGAAATAATCCATCTGCATCTTTTTGATACCTGCTGTAAATAGCCTGGCCTTATCGCAAAAGCCCATTTCCCAATGTCTTCTAAGAAGTATCAGGAACCCGATAGTGGTTCAGAGAACTACTTTTCAGACTCTGCAGAGTCTGATTTTGGCGGCTTTGACCAGCATAGTGATGATGATTCCATGAACAAGGACCCCTCAATGTTCACTAAAGACGCCGTCGAGGAGGAACTTGAGCGTCTGGTTCTGGGAAACAGCTCTGGGTTTCGCCGCCAGCTTTTCGATGATCTGGAGGCATCTGCCACTGCCGAGGCTGGAATGCAACTTACCACGACCTCGAAGAACGACGATGATATTGAAGAGCTCGACGACTCGGAACTGTTCGACTTGGACTTTGCGACTACTGGCGAAAAGAAACTAGGCGGTGCGGTTGCGGAAGGAGCCCTGGTTCCAGCGTGGGAGGATAGCGACGATGAAAGAATGACAGTGTCCTTAACCAGCGCTGCCAGACTGCGCAAATTTCGAGTGGCTGGCGAAGACGATACAGTCAATGGTTCTGTATACACCAATCGACTTCGGCAGAGCTACCTGCAGTTAAATCCCATGCCGAAGTGGGCTCAATTTGGCCAGGCACAGGCGGCTAAACGCCGCAGACGGCAGTCATCTGATGCCGAAGGCTCTTCGGATTCTGAAGTAGACGACGAGTATGGCGCTCTACCTATTGACACGTTCCTACGCAACGCCGGCCAACTAGGCAGTGCCAACTCGACAAAACGCCGGAAATTGCGCCCCGAGGTTCTCGACATCCAGCGCTCGCGCGATATCCCCGATACACACCGCGGTGCTGTCACAAGTCTTTCGTTCCATCCGCACTTCCCTATCCTTCTTTCATCTAGTCCCTCTTCCATTCTTTTCCTGCACCACATTGATCCCCAGGCCCACCCAACACCCAACCCGCGTCTAACGTCAGTGCAGGCTCGCCAAGTTGATGTGCGCCACTCCGAGTTTCGGTACCCTGCTGGCGACAAGGTGGTTTTTGCCGGCCGCCGCAAATATTTCCACAGCTGGGATCTCGAGTCTGGCGTAGTTCAAAAGACAACGCGCGTATATGGACACAGAGAAGAGCACAAGTCAATGGAGCGTTTTAAACTATCACCCTGTGGTCGGTATATGGGTATCGTTGCCTCTACACGCAAGGGCGGCGGTGTAATCAACGTGGTTGATACCAACACTAGTAACTGGCTCGCTGCTGCGCGCCTAGACAGTCAACATGGTATCGCTGACTTTGCATGGTGGAGTACTGGTGATGGCATGACGATCTTGGGCCGTGATGGCCAAGTTGGAGAGTTCAGCATGGTGGACAAGCGCTTCCTCGGGCTGTGGAGGGATGAAGGCTGCGTTGGCGGCATTGTTCTAGGCCTAGGTGGCCATCAAGGTCCAACAGAACTAGGTGAAGACGGCTGGGTAGCCATTGGTTCCAGCTCTGGTATTACCAACATCTACAATCGTGGTAACCTGTTCACTCTCAATGAAGAGGGCGATATTGTTATGACTACGCGGCCCACCCCCACCAGAGTTTTTGAGCAGCTAATTACGCCAGTAACCACCATTAGCTTCTCGCCCGATGGCCAGTTAATGGCATTTGCCAGCAGGGAAAAGAGAGACGCCCTGCGTTTGGCCCATATGCCTAGCTGCACGGTTTATCGCAACTGGCCTACGGCTGACACGCCGCTAGGTCGCATAACAGCGGTATCATTTAGCTCAGACAGCAAAACGCTGGCGGTCGGGAACGACAGCGGCAAGATCCGAACATGGGAGATAAGAAACTAGAGGTGAAAAGGAAGGGGCAGTGGGCACACATTTGGTCATGATTTAGATGATTAGTTTACGGCGTTTCCTTTTGCATGTGGCTTTGAAATAAAAAGAAAAAGTACAATTGCATCAAGACAACATCTCTCATGTTTAAAGCGTCGTCGAGATTTGCTCATGGGTCTATAACACCTGTCCGTGGAGAGCATCGGGTCAACACCACCCACACCTAATCAAGCACCTCACAGTGACTCACGTAAGGAAAAAGCCCTTCAAGCCCTCTTCTAATTTTCTTCTCAACAAGAGGGATTCCATCGACCACAGGCCATCCAGTCCGCATTTCCGCATATATACCGAAGCTATGGCCTGCTATTACACGTTCGCATGTCTAAATTTCTCTAAGCAGCCAAGTTCAAGCGCAAGCCCCGCAGCCGGACCTCGAACTCAATTTTGCCCTCTAGAAACTTGGACTGGATTAAATACACTGGGCGAGGACAAAATTGATCAGTTCTTTGTCGCAGCCCGCCCCGAGCATCTATTCTTGGGCACCAACAAGGTCTGTGATGCTGCTTCTCAAGACGGCTTGCACTTCACATCGGCTAATGCCGTGGAAGTTCACCTTGGGAACTGCATCCCATCCGCACCACCGGCCATTTTAAGCAAGCCACTTACGAATGCAGCATTTCTAACAACGCACATGTTTGGCCTTGACCCAACCCCAGCGGCTTCACTCTCTGCATCATAGGCAACATGGGTGTGGAAACGGGAACTTTGATGCATAATCCACGTCTTGAAGCATCACGTTCTCTTAGTTGACTTGCATATCTGGATACATTGGGCTATTGCCAGGCAGAAAGCGGGAGATATCGGACCGCTAGTAGGGCCTTTTCAATGGTAGAAATATCCGGGTGTGATTAGGCGGTGGGTTGTAGGACAAAGGATGGGGAAAGACAGCCCAATTATGTAGATGTCCGATCGTCGGGTTTATAGGGTTACCATGCACAAATAACCCTAAACGGACAATGTTGCCCAAGAACTTCGTTCGGGCTAGGCGTGTGAAATGCAACGTTCCTCAGGTCTTGTCTGGCTCGATAATGCAGCTGGCCTACACCGAGCTATGTGTTCAGAAGGAAGCGGTCGCTCTGCGTTGTAAGCTTCCTGACCAGCTGTACGTGCCGTCAAGAAGCATGCCTCTCCCTGGGGCTTGCATAAGCCCCGGGGCCGCCATGAATTGCTGTCATCCTTTTTGGCGCTGCCCACAGCTAATAACTAGACTTTTTGTGGGCTAGAATTTGTCTACTGCGTGAGTTCAGTACAGGCCGGGTAGACGGCTGGATGTACTAGTTAGCGTAGGTAAGAAGTGCATAGCATTATCACACGTACGCTGCAGACGGCTTAGGTCAGCTTGAGTGAAGTTTTGCTTTGCTCTCGTGGTTGTAGGAATTACTGCCCACTAGAGCATAGTAAACCACCGCCATTTGACAACCTGGATGCCAAGGTTGATGCCCACGTTTTGAACTATGACATCATGACCAACACTGGGGTCCCGTAAAATAAACTGCTGCCAAAGTGGGACACATGGTTCTGAGAATGGTCAAATTGAATACAGAGTGGAATAAACCGGAACGGAGACGAAAAAGAAAGATGAAAAAAGTCACGATGCGATGGAGCCAATGACTCGTTTGGGATCTGGCTCGTCTGTGTTCCTTAGCAGATGGCGAATATATGGTCGGGTTCTAAATGGAAGCATATGCATGTAGCGAGGCTGTTAACGTCAGTCTTGCGACGAATGGTATTTGATATTCCTGGTCCAAGCCATCAAGAAGAAAGGAGACAAATTGGGACTGCCTCGGTCTAAAATGTGAGTGGTCTGACATTTTGGAGGATAGAGGAAAGCTTAGATACGGGGCAAACCTGATGTGAAATTGAGATGAAACGGCCACCCTATTGGCTGGGCTCTTGAGCAGAACGTCTCTTTCCCCAATGTGACTGTCGACTGTGTAGTTGGCCTTCACGAGCAAATTTTGCTTGGGAAAGGATTGAATCAGCAAGAGATTATGGAAAAGAAAGAGGCTGGCGTTGCCTTCTTGATAGACCAAAAGTGGTGGTGGGGGGGGGGGGGGGGGGAAAAGTTTTATCGCCATAGTGTTACTCAAGACCCTAGTAGGGACGACAAGGATGCGAGGTCTTGGAGGCAGAGTTCCATAGTTCCATGTCTAGAAAGGGGCTTGAAAAAATCACACACATCTTGTTGATTTTGGGCAGACCACTCTATGTGTAGGCACATGTAGTCCCAAGACCGGTGCTGGCGGTTGCCTGCAAGGGGAATTATTTTATGTGTCGGTACCACTGGAAGCTGTAAAACGGCCAGGCTGAGTCGGCTGGACTGTCCGGGGATTTGTCCTTGGCCAAGAGCCTGGGCTGCATAAATTTTGAGATTTTGCTGGTCAACAAGTTGACAACTCATGATGAGCTGTGTGTCGTATAAGTGAGCCACGAATCTCAACAGGGCCTGAATAAGGCTGTACGCCTGACTCTGAAATCATGCGAAAACATGCTAGCTTCTTGCCTCGACTTAAAGGTCAGGCAGCTGGGGAGAGATTGAGAGACATCCGAACTGGTCCAGTGGAGATGTTAGTCACTTTTGTCTCGCCGGAAATGGGATCTTACACGGCCATTGATCGGCTGGTCTTGCGTTATTGCGCTTGTGCCATATGTTATCAAGGACAGGCGGGCTACAAGACGCCGAGATAGTGTAACAAACCCGTAAACACCCTGCGATTCTCTTTGCGACAGAGGCATGGTTGATCTGTTGATCACACGTCATATCGGGTGCTTTATATTGTCAGCCCCTCCCTCGATGACCAAGTACTGGGACCGGCCAGCAGGCCTGTTTTCCATCAGCGCAGACTGGTGTGCCAGATGCAGACCAAAGTACAAGTACAAACACGCAACAGCCAAGGGCCCGGACTCTTTGCGCTGGGTTTGAATGCTTGAGGTAGTGTAGCGAATGAGAGTGTCTCATTTGGAGGCTTACACACCACCAGGGTCTGCTCTGGCAATCAAAACTCTCGCACTGGGTTCCTTTTATCCAAGGTGCGCGCTGAGCTTTGGGAACCCGAGAACAGGACGAATTTCAAGGCCGTATTTAGTTAGCTAGCATAAGAACACACCATTATGATTCAAAGAGAAGGGCGACTGGCCCGGGTCACCGGATAGACTGCTGGACTGCTACAGCTTGGAGGCAGCATGAAAGAAATGATAAAGGAAAGAGCCACCCAGGTCTAGATAAAGTTATTGCCTTGTGTTCTTCTTGCTCTTGCCACTTTTCGCCCGCATCCACCGTGGCTTTGCTTCCGTCCATCCTTTTGTCCTTCCGCGCTCTTTCCTGCTATTGCACGCTCAAGAACTTCCTGCCTGAAATTCCCGCTGCTCTGGGCCTTCTTCCATATCTGACAGGACAGGCACAGCCGCAGGCTTTGAAGACACCTGGCTGTCTCTTTCCCACTACAGACAGATATGTAGAAGGCTCTTGCTACATACGATCTGGCCTAGAGTTCACCGCCATCTTGCTGTTCTGCGAACAACAGTGGCTCTTTCCCATCCTTTGAAACCTCCTCCTCGCTGGGTCTTTCTTTTGCCTTTCTTTCTTTTCTCTATTTTCCTGGCTTCCCTTGTTGCGCCTGTTTCTTTGCGCACGAACTTCCTTCCACCAAATCAGCCGTCTTGTATTCTTGTATGTGACAAAACTAAAGCCCGACCTCCTTCCTTTTCCTGTCGCAAAGTCCACTTTTGGCCATTCGCATCCCCTGCATTTTTTCTCTTTTTCCAGCGTTCTAGCTTTCTAGCTCTTCCGGGGCCCCTCCTGCCTGCAGTTTGGATCTCCAAGCTCGATTTTCATCCTCCGAATGCTGCTTTCCCGCCTATTTGGGCCTTTTTTTATATGGCCGATGTGGAGCATGAAGAGAAACGAGACTAACACCAGTTTTAATAGTGTGTTTTACTGCGCTCTGCGTGGCCCTGGCTTCACGAACCTTCTTCTTGACTTTGGTACGCGACTATTCTTATACTTGCGGGCGTGCCTTCCTGTTTGCCCTGGGTCTCCTTCCATGATCCAGTCCGGGCTCTTTCCTTATCTTGGCTCTTCACATGCTTTTTTCTTTTTTTCAGCAATGTCCTTTTTTGGTGTTTGAGCTCTGAGCTTCTGCCACCAATTTTTGTCCCTTCGATATTCTCCTTTCTTTTTTCCCTTCACTATCTTTCTCGCCTGTCATATTGCCTGTTTCCGACTTGTCTCCTCTTGGCCGGCCACTAATACTCGGCATAGCTTCTCAAACTTAAACTGTCTTTCAGCTTTGGCCACTGTGCCTTTATTTTTTCCCTTGCTTGCCAAAGACACTCCCCTTCATACTGTCCAGACCATGGCTTGCGACGTCCAGCCACAGCGCAATTTCAGTGTGCTGGGAACCCAAAGAAAGTTTCCGCTCGTGTCCCGGAAACCGGTCCGGGTCAGCATAGCCTCGCTTGTAGTCAAAGTAGCAATTCAATTTCAAAGCCCAACTCAAATGGATTATTCGAGAACGTATAATGCCTCTTCGAGCTTGGATTGCAACGACGACGAAATCTTCACCGCCCTCATCCGCAGACTTGAACACAACAGTGCGGAGTTGTTAACGCGAAAAGACCCGACTGCCCTTGAAGGTTGCAGAGGCTACGGCGATGAAAAGCCGCTTCGATACGATCTCACATTTACCCTCTCTCGGCCGCGGGATACTCCGGTACGGCGGGTTTTCCGCTGCTTCCAATCTGAGCCACTGACCATGGACGACACTCGCAATATAATAATATCAACTGACTACATGATTGGCGCTTTTCTCCGGCGTCATGACCCAAGTTTTCAATGGCTTTATGGCCCTGTTTGTGAGAACCAATCGACCGTTCAACCCCTAGAATACAGAACGTTTGGGCCTGCTTCCGTTGATTGCGTGCCACAGTCCCATTTCATGGAGAGAACACAGTCCTTTGAGTTTATTCCTGGCTACGTCGTTGATATTGCCTTTTCGAGTGCATCATATGCCAACCACCATCCTCCACTCTGGAATAAGAGCTTGCGAATAGCTAGCCGCCAGCCTACACCAGCAACCGCCGCCGCAGCCGAGAGTCTCATGTTGACTATTTCAGAAAACATCCAAAACGCTCTAGATCGCAATAAGCATGCTTCGCAGGCAATCGATGGGTCTCGACACTCAAAAAGCGCAGTTTGTGTCCAGTTGCGAATCTGTAATAGTCTTGGCCCTTCTCTGGATCATCTCGCTCAAACAATAGCACCAAGCCAAACGCAACATTGTACTTTCAATGGCGCGCATTGCCAACAGCTCATGGACGAAGTTGAAGCAATAGTCTCTAAAGCTAGAGATGACATGGACCGCTCCATAAGCTCTGTGAATGATTTAGAAATCAACGTGCTCGATATCCATGGCACTGACTGGAGCATCAACGCACCATTTGCCATTGCCCTCGATTCTACCACCATCTATTATCAACGAACAGTTGAGGCTTTGCTAGAAAGACTTCAGAGCGGACTTGCCGAAGCCTTGAAATCAACCTCTCTATCCGTTGGGCTGAGTATCCATAAACGAGGGCATCTGATTCTGGATAAAATGGTGACGCCGCGAACAAGCACCTTTCCAGAAACACCTAAGCGGCAACCGAAAAATAAGAATGTCATCATTTCGCGCCTCCAAGAGAGGATGGTGGCTGATATTACTGCTGTTTGCAAAGACACTTGTAGCCTTGATCAAAACATCCAGATGCCAAATCTCCGAGTTACAATTCCAACCTTGCAACCTTCTCGCAAGTCATCATTTCTTTCGAGAGCTTCTAGTCTCATTTCACTACAAGCTAACGTAGCAGAAACCTCGTATAGCCCTCTTGTAAAAGCATCTCTGCTTAAAAGCCACCATATTCGCACACATTCATCTGCTACCCTAGGAAGTTTTGATGACTTGACTATCACGCCACCCGCTACCCCCGGTCTTGTCAGTAGTGCTTCAAGCCCTCAAGAATGCATATTAGCTACACCTTCGGGCTGTAGCCTTTTAGAAAGTCCTAGGATACATTCCATCACTGATCACGACGATCCATATGCTCTTCACAGGCGCCGCTTGAACAAATCTCCCTCGCCCAAAGGACCATCCAAATTGGAAAACACCAATTATCGGGCAGGTTGCGTGCCGTTTTACCCCTTCGATTCACATTCTCAGCGACATCTAAGTCGGTCTTCGACTCCAGAGCCCGTTGGAAGTTCTACAAGAGCCTCGTTTAGTTCACCGCAACATTCTCCCCGCTTCTACAATGTTTGCCGAGCTGACCCCGACTTCCAGCAAGTCGATTCGTGTGATTTGGACAACATGTCAGATATTTTCGCCCCTGAGTTTAGATGTCCTCAGCTCTATCGGCCTAACTCAATATCTGAGCTCTTGTCTGCCAGCACTCCAATTCTTACTAAAACAAGACTTGGTCCTGAGTCATCCCCCATAGAAGCTTCCCAGCCTGTAACGGACAATCCACGAGCGAACGATACTCTTTCTCTTACATCCAATGACGAAGCTGGTTGTGTTCAGGTATCAGAGTCTGCGGAAGAAAGCTCTGAAGCTACATCAAACACAGCTATGCCAGGCGTTTGCTTCCTTACAAAGCTTCCTGGGTCTGATATAAATTCGGTGTTTGAACATGGAGAACAAGCTCTTTCTTTAGCTCAGGATGATCATATCCAACTCCTTCCTTCAACGGGGGATCATAACTCACGGCCAGACCCCAATTCCCCACTAACTAATCTTGCTACTGTGCTCGAAGAAATTGAGGCAGATGGCCAAGATGATTGTGGCCAAGATGTCGTTGTGTTGACATCAGATTCTGGCCAGGTCAAATCTGCTACCGCCCACGAATCGGTCTTGTCGTCAAATCTGGAAAGTATCCCCCCTGATAACTTCATTTCAAAGTCAGCCTCTATGTATAGTGTGCCTGAAAACGACTCCTCTGTTTCAGAGTCTCTGTCTAGCAACTCTACTCTCTCTTCAGTTGATCAGCCCTGCTCTGAAGGTCGAGAGTCACTAGTATCCACGGCTACAGCTGGTGACCCTTCTGAGCCAACATCTAATAAGCTTCAATCTAGTTGCGAAGAGAACATTCCCACTCAAAGGCAACAAGAAAGACTACGGGAAGGAGCATTACAGGATGCTGTTGACCTTGTTAGGGAAGCTCCATCTGACCCTGAGTCTGAAGAAACAGATCTCGATACCGAAACCTCCGTGCAACTCGAGTTAGTTGAGAGCAGAGACCTACAAGCATCCCCTGTAGACTTGGGTACACTAACAACCAATGAAGATATGCTTCCAAGAAGCGAGCCTGTTCTCTCTCAAGCGGTTGACTTAGTTTTGGCACAGGCTGATTTTAGGGAGGTGGAGCCAGGCAAGCTTCAAACTATCCCTCCAAGCCACGATTATCATCCCCAAGAAGCTCACATAGCTGCTCCATCCTTGGCATGCGAGTCTTCTAATGCCATAACTATGGGGGACTCTGCCGCAAGTGAACAAGAAGCGAGCACTTCTCCTGCCGACACTTTGGCTTTTCTTGAGCACTCTCTCAGTGTGCTTGAGAGCGTAGTTGGCGTTTTTGAAGAAATGGATCTTTTGTCTGCCAAATCCCCGTTGATGACTGCCGAGGCATACAACGAAAATGAAATAAGCGGTGTCCAGGATATCTCATCTTTGCAAAAGCTTTCTTTAGAGATTCTTGGACTTCATGACTCGGAAATTTCGGATTATGCCATTATAGACAGCTCAGCCTCTGAAGCGGACTCTGAACAACCCTCAACGCCGTTGGTCCATTCCCCCAAGGGTAATTCTGGTATTTTAAACTCAGTGAAGGACAATGATAATGCCTCGCTATCCCGGCCCAAATCGCGGTCGCTTGGAAATGGGCCGACGAAAAACTTGGCTTTATCTCGGAGGTATTCATCTCTTGCAGCCCCAGCTTCCACAAGTCTTCTTTCATCAACGTCTAGGCTTAAGCTCACCCCGGGGTCCAGTAGCCCTCATCAACGCCACTTCTCAGTCTTGACAGCTGGAACTCTGGGACTGTATAATGAGACCTCTGCTAGGCCTAGCCTGCGAGAAATGTTCATGAGTGGAGTATCAAGTTCTTTTCACTGCCGCCGGTCTAGCATGCCGTGGCAGATGTCCAACAAGGGGCTTTCCCCTGCTTGGTCAACTCCGACATCTTTCTCTGTCCAACCGGCTACACATACACTTCCCACAAATACTCCACCCCAGCAGAGTAGTCAGGAGACCATTGTTTCTAAAGGGAACCGCAAGTATGCGCTTAAGGAGACAGCTCAGCCAAAAGTATCCGAGGACGCCGCTCTGGCTGAAAGTCGAAGCACAAAGCAAGGTATGTTGCTTGATGATTTTGACGTGACAACAGCCATGAAAACCACTGCATTCTACCCTAGCTTGCTATTCCCCATTGCATCCCAGCACCCTCACATCCCCCGCCCAGCAGCCAAGAACGATTTGTTAACACATCACTTTATCTCCCTTTTTCTAGTTTCTACTGCTCTTGCCGTCCAAAGAATCACGCTGCATCCAAGCTTCCTAGCTTCCTCGGCTACTTCGCCTTCGCACTCACCATCTTTTTCAAACACATCATCAGGCAACTTGGGGCTTGGCCTCAATTCTGGTCGTATCCGTTCTCTGTCTTCTCCACATCGCTCTAGCTCCCTAGGGCTGAGTACAGGTGCATCTCAAACACCTCACTTCTATCTGCACCCAAGCCTCCGACAAAATTGGAAGCCATCGCCACAGGTTAACGGAAAATAGGCAATTATGGCGGCGTTTAACAGCCTGGTGACGTCACTTGGATGTTTCTAGAAACCATGAATCATCTTCATTCCTAGTCTTTTTTCTTTTCTTCGCTTCTTTTTATTGTCCCTCTTTTGCTGAACTTTCCCTTTTTTCACTTTACCATTGGGGTTTTTTCCCATCAGTTTTGTTATCAGTCTTCGCATCACTTGGGTTTTGTCTTTTGGCCGGAGTCGTATTTGGTGGTGTTGGGTTACACATGCATATTTTACAGCAATTTAGATTTGAAATGATCACTGGCCCTAGATGAGGTGGTTTATATATATTTTCTTTTAAGACTCTTGTTGTTGCAAGCGTCAAAAAAGTGAGAAGATAGGTGAGGAATGATTTCTTGTCGTAAGTCCGCATAGTACATGCTTGTGTTTAAAGTAGAGTTTATTCGTAACATCCATTTCGGTGTCTGGTATCGCCGTCGTTTTACAGTGTCGATATGTGAGTCTATCATATATCGACAACCGTCCCTCGTATTCTATCTCGCCTAACATCTGGCCTGACAATAGCTCATGCTCCCCGTATTCCCACATTTACACCAGTTCTAAAACTCCGCTCTGAACTAAGGGCTTCGCACTCGCCCAGCGTAAAACTAGCACATCACCCTGTTCCGCTTCGATCGTATTATCCGCATCTGTACCCATTCCTGAGACCTGAGCTGTCTTTGCTAGAACACGGGCAAAGACTGTAGCGTCTTCGTCGGGCGCATCGATCATGTTAACACCGCCACCCGTATCGTTTAAGTTCTGTAGTTCCGTCGGGAAACCGCCCAAAAATGATGCGAGGTAGTGATTGTGTAGTAGTGCCTGATGGCGTGTTGCGTAGGCGAGCTCGGTTTCAGAAAGAAGGCCGCGCAGCTCAGGTGTGCTAAGATAATGCAATGTGTACGCATCAAGCTAGAGAGACGCAAATTTGTGCATGTTAGCAAGCCTGGATTATTGACGAATGGAGGATCTGGAAAGCTGTAAGAACGGCTATATATGTGTGTATTTACCTTTGATATCCGTGCGCGTAGATAGCTACGCACAAGGTACTTGAAGCGCTCCAGTTCTGTTTGTAGCACGACCAGCGCGAATGTTGCCTTTGGGTCCATGTCACCAGTCATATCTTCAATGCGTTCGATCTGGCGTTTTATACGATCATTTAACCGCTCAAAAAAGCCGTCTGTGGGCCACCTACACAGCAAAGAAAGCAAATAAATGTCAGGATGCTGAAGCAGGCGCATGAAAAGATTGTGAGTGAGGGGACCAAGAAGGGTCAGGTAGAGGGCATGGATGTGCAGTACGTGTTAGACTCACGCTAGGAGCTCTGGCGACGAACGCTCAGCGACCCATAAGCGAGTCAAGATCTGGAGGTCATCGATAGGGTCGGGGCCTGAAGAATGCGATGGGTCGACTTCACGCAAGATATCGTCAATGTCCATGGTTTTCTGAGTTATGGAGGCTGCCTTGGCCAGCTGCGACGCAATGTGATTAGGTAGACAAGGCAGGAAAACGAATGAGGAGAATTAGCCGGAGAAAAATTTGAGATATCGCTTTATAAAATGGCCTATTAGATGTGTAGATCTTGGATGCAGGTTTGGAGGGCTAACTAGAGAGCTAGCGACTCTCAGTCAAAATGTGTACAGTGACGTCTTGCAGTTGTTGTCAAGCTTGGAAGTTAGGGCTAGATTAGGGTTAGACGGTGGAGCGTTTGATCAAGAGAATTTCTATTCGCACACCAAATTTCAACGCCTCAGGCTTTCTGTGGGTTGTACGTGCAGGACAAATGAGTTCAAGATGCCATTATTTACTAGCGGCAGTAAGAAACACCGAGCAAACTACACCCATCTTCTAGGTCCCCATGCACAAGGAGAAAGAAGAAACATACGACAGGCTGATTTCTTGTATTGAAGAAGCACGTCAAAAGAATCTTGTACGGCAACCGAATGTGGTGATTGCAGACAATGGGGATGCGCTGAGATTGACACTTTGCAGGTGTGTGCCATGTATCATGCAACAGGTCTGCATTTTCCATGGCAATTCAAATACCATCCTCCATACAAAGATCAAGTGAAAAAAGCCATCACAGCAATCTGGCGAGACTGACGCTATTACTACTGATTCGGGAGGTCAACTAGAGACACCAACTCGTCAAATGCCGGCTATGCCTTCATCTCTACCAAAAGAAGTACTATATACATGGAAAAGACTACATGACTTGTGGAAGTTGACGGCTTTTTCGTCATCAGAGGAGCAGTGTTCTGAAAGCCTAGGACCGTCTATGAGCTGACTTCGAGGGTCAGCCAGTCGATATTCTTGCCAAGCAACGCCGTTATATTGCAGGCGTAAAGGCTTCAGGTCTGCCTACTTATATGCCTGTTATAAGCTCTTGTTATGGCCTTGGTAGGAAGCAATATGGCTTACTAGGCCAAGACTCCCGCCATACAACTGCCATAAGTGCCCCAGTACGACGCCACCTCGGTCACTGGGAACATGAAAATGGCCTCGCAGCGATGGATCAGCGGGATATGGAGACAATTCAAGACAGAGGAAAGACGGCAACACGGCAAATAACACTGCCAATATCACCAAAGAAGACACAGCGGGAGGCACCACTGGAGGCACTGCAGAGCAAACGGCAGAGGGAGGGGATGGAGCGGAGGAGGTTGCATACAACACTCGGCGTAAGAGACCCAAAGTAGACCTTGAATTGAGGAGGCAAAGGATGTTAGAGGTGGAGCTCATACGCCATAAGATAGCCGGTCTCCTGAAAGTTATAGATGTCATCTAATCGGATACCACTTGAGGACTCAGCAGGGCCTAGCAACTTCGAGGCAGTGGAGAGGACAGTTCGGTAAAAGGCGTCCAAAATGCAGCGGATGCTATGAACTAGGCTATATAATGAGCCCGAAGGCGCACCCCCAGATGGGCAAACAGCTATTACAGCAAGGCCCTTCCTTCCTTCGCACCCCGTATTCTTGCCAAAATCCTCTCACCACTAGTCCAGCGTTGCATTTCTCAAGTTTTCCATCAAGACCATACTTCTTGGCGAATACAAATCGAGTGTCAATCAATCGGATCGCACCCTTCTGGCTTAGTAACAAACCACCAAGTAGCAAGCTTGTTAAGAGTTTCCAATTCACTCTTAATAGCTCGCCTCCACCCTCAGCCTTCGGTCGGATGCGATATGGCTTGATCGAGTGCCATAAAAGGTTCTGACAATGCCATCATGGTCTTTTGGCTTACACCATCTCCCTCATCGATTCTCATCCTTTGCCCTCAGGGTTGGTTCTCTCCCACCTCCGATTCCTCAGAATGTCTTCTTTTTGGTATGTTCCAATGCTGTCGGTAAAAGTCAATCTGAATGTGGATAGCCGTGAGAATTCCGGTGACCGTACTCAAACCCCTTCTGTATGCAAAGGTGCCGTGAATTCGACCGTGTTGGTAATGTCTGATATCTTTTCTCTATCTATCGCGAGATGCGGTCGTTCTACATGGTAATAGGGGCCGACTCTGCCCATGGCGGTGTATTACGTGACATAGCTTAGTCACCTCTCATCATAGACCACATCGACAAATACAAAGGTTGGATCACAAGGTTTAATCTTGCATTGACTACGTCTAATTGAGCCGTATCAATGCCTGTTACTGCTTTTGTTTCTGAAAAGGGTTTCAATGACTACTTCTCTCCACCCTTTTCTTCTCGGCATTCAGGCATCTCCACTTCCTTATTCACCATAAGATGTATCGACCGTCAACGTTTTCATCGTACCCTAGTAGCAAGGATTCACTCTCTTTGGACCCATGTTTAGATGCTATCGAGTGTCTGATAGCTCGAAATTAACAGTAGATATCAGGAGGACATACTAACCCTAATGTTCAGCCGAACTGGATCATGGTCAGATATCTTGGTAATCTTGACCTAGATTACTGACGTGCCCTTTTGAACCTGAGAGTTAGTGAGGCCAAGAAGTCGAGCGAAGTCTGCATGCTTGTTTTTATCGGGTGCTTTAGTCAGGCCATTAGCAGCCATATCTTGGGTACTGGCGTGTACTGGTTTAATCCATCCTTGTTGGACTGCGTCGTGTACAAAGTGATAGGCCGCATCGACATGTAGCGATCGCTTCGTAATTTCTGGACGGTTCATGTTTGCTATAGCGTTGGTGCTGTCGCAGTGGAGAACTAAGAGCTGTTGTAGATTCACGATTTCGCGGGCGGGTAGCTCGTCCAGAAGGTTGCGGAGAAAGCGAGCCTGCTTAGTAGCCAGAGTAGCAGCGATGTATTCAGCGTCGGCCGTGGATCCTGCTTGGATAGTCTGCTTGACTGTTCTCCAAGAAATTGGGGAGCCTGCAAGTTTGAACAGGTAGCTAGAAGTTCTTTTACGATCGGGATGGCCACCAAAAGCAGCATCAGTGTAGGCCTCGAGACCTTGATTGGCACTTTCTGAGTAGCATATTCCTTGAAGATTTGTTGCGCGTAGATATATCATGATTCCCTTCGCTGCTTCCATGTGGCTTTCTGTAGGCTGGTTGCTGTACCGGGCCAGGAAGCTTGTTGCAAATGTGATGTCGGGCTGGGTCATGCATGATAACCACTGGAGTGACCCGATGATTTGCTGGTAGCGTCGAGTGTCGGAATCGTTGAGGATAGTGCTGACGGAGGTCGAGATTGTCGAGAACACTTGTGGGGTTATAGGAACTGTTCGAGCCTTTGTGGTCTGTGTCAACATTTCGAATCTTGTGAGTAAGTCGTGAATGTACTTCGTCTGCCTCAGTGAAGTTTCAGCAGATTTCGAAGTTATTTGGATTCCCAAATATGTAGAGACTTGTTCTAAGCCCTTCATGAGGTAGACTCTGTGGCTTTGATTGTAGACTTCCTGTAGGCGTTCAGTTCCTGGACCGAGAAACAGCATATCGTCGACGTGGACAAGAATGATGCATCCTGATGAGATGAAAGCGCAAGGGTCCGAGTGACAAGAGAAGATTTTCAAGAGATTCAAACCATCTTCGTGGCGCATGTCGAAGACCGTACAGCGCCCTTTGAAGCTTTGCTACAAGCTCATCTCCATCCTTGGTTTGTTTTCGATATCCGTCGGGAAGACGGACATAAATGTTCTCACTAGGATCGAATTTGCTGAGAAGAAAAGCTGTGGTGACGTCGGCCCGCCGAATAATCCATTTGTTGATGGTTGCTATGGCCAAGATCGTTCGAAGTGTGTCAGCGCTGGTGACTGCAGAGAAAGTCTCGAATTCCGATGCGAGCTGGAAGTTGCCACAAACTACCCATCGTGCCTTGTGGCGATCCGGTTTCCCAGGAGTTTCTTTTGTTCGAAGTACCCACCGCGACGGCAGGACCGTCGCACCCGTAGGGAGGACCTTGTAACTGAACGTGGGAATCTGAAGATGGACGTTCATCTCTTGATCGCAAGCTTCCTGCCAGGGAGCCGGGTTCTCGGTTTTCATGGCCTGGCGATAGGTGTTTGGATCAGAGGAGATGGTGGGGAGTGCGAAGGCAAAGTTTGACATGTCCATTGGATCTGAGAGAGGACTTTGAGGTCTCTCGGAGATGAGCCGCTGTTCGGAGCGCCATTGATTGTGTTCAGCAAGCCTCTGGCTTCGACGAGGAATTACACCATGAGTCTCATCACTATAGTGTTCAATACTTGCAGGATGAGCGGTGGAACAAAGAGGTGATGGAGGTTCTTCAATGCTGACTTCTACTTGAGTCGCTCGAGACGCCCTTTTGATTGCGAGCAGATGCTCGGCAGCCCGTGCATCGATAAACCGAGCCGTTTATCCCGCCTGATCAACGAATGTCTGAGCATTTAAGCAGCCCTATTCGCTTGTTCGTTTGCAATGACTGAGTTTTCGGTGGCGTTTGACGCTGTTTGAGCTGCATTCGCAGCTGCTTGTGCGGCATGTGCAGCCGCTTCAGCGGCCTGTCTCGACTGGAGCGCTAAATTCCGTTGTTCTCCGATCGCTCGAACAGAAATACCAGCAGCAGTCTGTGCGGCCGTTCTGCGAATCCTGGGATGCCAATTGACAGCACGGCTTCTTATAGGGTGCGTAGGTTGACTTTCGTGGATCATGTCCACATCGCTCGAGACGGTGTCGATTCCTTCTGCTGAAGTCGTTGTTCCGCAGGAATCGTCAGGTGGAGTGGGAGCTGAAGGAGTGGGGGCAGAAGGCGCCGATGGAGCTGGCGATAATTCGGATGATCGTAGTACAGAGCCGTTAGGTAGGGGTAATAGACCAGAGGTGCCCCCTTGACCTGGCTGAGCTGTATGTGAGGAAACGTAGCCGGAAATACTTGGTCGTATGTTCTCGCCGAGTCTGACTGATCATGAGGAAACGACCTTGTTTTCCTTAGTTAGATAGATCCGGTAGATTGTGTCTCCTTGATATCCGACGAAGATGCCATTTTTAATGCGCGGAGCCATTTTTTGTGACTTGACTCTTTGCTCTTCTGGAATGTATACGTAAGCGGCGGCCCCGAAAGCTACAAGATGTCCGACAGAAGGCTATATTCCAAAGACAGCTTCATACGGGGAGATCATGTCGTCATTGGCCTTGCATGGAAGTCGGTTTGTCACGTATGTCGCCACAGAGTAGTCGAATGGCCAGAAAGAGTGCGGTAGATTAGAGTCATGGATCATTGCTCTGGCCCTCTCCGTGATTACTCCATTCCATCGTTCGGCCAAACCGTTGGAACTCGGGGAGTAAGACGGTGCTATCCGCACTTCCGTTCCTTGCTGTTCTAGGGTTTTTAAGAGGGACTTGAATTCCGTGCCCCCGTCGACGCGGAAGGCTCTGATACGTCCGTCGAAACGTGTTTTGACCAGATTCAGAAGGTGTTCAGCGACCTCGTCTGCATGTTTGGTGGCAAGGAATTTCGTCCAAACATGTCTCGTTGCATCATCGATGATCAAAAGGACATAGCGATACCCTTCTGACGATGCTGGAGTGACGGGTCCGATCAAATCTGCGTGGATTCGGTCACATAACCTCTGCGTGCGTGCTTCGGACGCAGCAGCATAGGACCTTTTGGCCGGATTTGCCGTCCAGCACGGGGTACACTTATCTCCTGGTTGTACATCAGCGTCTGATATGTCTAGTCCTTTGGCTCTGGAAGCTGCCTTCCGAATGTAGGACGGAGAGATGTGACCCAGACGGCGGTGCCAGAGGCCAAGTTTTGTTGGAGTAGTATCAGATCGCTCGATTAGCTGGGGTCTGTTTTGAGCTGAAGTAGCAAGTGCTGATGGTGCTGGTTAGGTTTCAGCAAAGCCTAGAATATGGTAAACTCCCCCTAGTGGGCGCACGATAGCGAGTTCTTCTTCAGAGTGAGGACCCTTCAGTGCTGGAACCCACTGGTCAAAGTACACTCCCCCATTCTGCCATAGTTGTGATATAGAGATCAGATTCTTGGTGAGTCCTTGGACAAGTCGGACGTCCTCCAGTGTGAGCAGGACTTTTGTGCCTGTAGACGTTCTGGTGTTGATCGTGATACTAACTACATCCTGTGTATACAGCATACCTCCTGATCCTTCGATGGGCATTCGTTCGATTGGTTTGAAATTCGCGAGCAGGCTCCTGTTTCCAGTCATGTGAAAGGAAGCACAGGAGTCGACAAACCAAAGATCGGGGTGGACAGGATCTCCTTCGATTGAGGATAGAGCGGAGGTGAATAGGGTAGTTCCAACTGATC
>JAZBQP010000382.1:0-20914 GCA_038407015.1 Ceratocystis ficicola | reverse complement strand
CGACTTCATTGAATTCGAAACTGAGTTCTATCCTTGACATCAGTGGATAGAGAAGGTGGTCGCATGAGATGTCGCAGCCAAGTATGCGCCGGACGTTTTTCTCCTAAATCAGCTAATCAAAAGCAAAGACTCGAAGTGACCGAGTACTTGCATCCTAGATAACAGTTCGAACCGCAAGATTATACTCAAAGCCCAACGCCACTGACTATCACACCACCCTCCAAGCCAAAGACTCCTCAGAACACTTGCCTCTAACATATTAGAAGAAACAACTTAGACCAATTCACAATCATGATACCCACCAGCTTAGAACCCAAATACCTACACACACAATAGGTCGACGGCCTTGGCCACTGTAGTTGGCACATGCTGAGGTCACACCTAACTTTGGGGAATCCAGGGATATTTGCGCAGCCCAGAAGCAGTAGGGCTGCAGTCAGCCCCCAGTGACATGTGTTTTGTTATTCGATGTGATAATATGGGTCTAGTGTTTCTATTAGGTTTCCTTGACCTTCTATCTTTTCCCTCGCTGCCAAATTTCGTTACCCCTTTGCCTTACATCGTGACCTTCCTAATGAGAACGATGTTCCGCCAGTTTATCCGGGCTTCAGCTGGAGTTCTCCCGGAAGGCTGCTTTCATCCAGATTAGTGGCCAAATATTTACAGTGGCATGTGTTTATTATTCTAGTTAATTAAGAACCAAGTTCCAAATCTTTTCACAACATCCGCAAGCAGAAAACCTCTGTCTTTGCGTGGACGATCTAGGAGTGGCCAAACGGATAAGTCAGCAGATACTTGGCAGAGACACTGGAGCCCAAGTGTAGGAAATTTCGGGTAGTGGCGAAGGGGGAGACGAGAGGTGGTGGTGTTTGATTTATGGTTCCTTTCCTTTGTCTACGTGCTTTCAGTCGTTTTCTGTTTTGCCTGTTTTGTTTCTACAATTTGTTTTTTTTTTCGGACTATAACCACTTTCTGGATTACATGGGTCACAAGCTTGCTTGGGAGCAATCTTTGCTCCTCTCGTGTGATCCGGTCAGTGAACCTTCGCAGAGGGTTAAGCCTGTCAGGTAACCAGCCCGGCGTCGCTTGATCTATGTGATTCCAGTAGACGTTAAATATATTCAAGTTCAAGTCCAAGCTCACAAAGCCGGGGCCAAAACCCCGTGCAGATAGCCGTTGGCCTTCCGGAGTAGATAGTATTCATGTTTGCGGCCACAGGCCAAAAAGACCAGGTAGCCAATCCTAGAACCCCCTGCGGGGACGCCCTCGAGCGATGCTGAGTTGAAGAACCTCCCGGTGTTTTCACTGAGCCCACGATGGTCAAGGGAGGCTCCGAAGCTCATGCACACCCGCAACCGCTGACCGCCCAAGAACGGCCCCGGATGACGACATCATCCCCAGCTGGTCTTTCCCGGAATATGCCGTCATATTATTGTGTAGAATCAACCAGGTAAACGTTAAATAGAACAAACAAACAAACTAGCCTCACAAAATTGCGGCGGTCAGTCGGGAGGTATGGAGGACGAGACCAGTGAACCACGCCGGGACTAGAACCTCGTGCCTATAGTCGCTGGCCTCTTTTTACTAGATAGTTTCTCATGATTGGAGGCTCAGGCCAAACATACCAGGCCGACTCTGGGACCATCGCGAGCTTGCCTTCGGGCGGCTATGCTGAGCCAAGAATATTTTGGTGTTTACACCGGGCTCTTTGTCTGGTCATAAAAGATCTTTGAAGCTCACGCATTCTCGCATTTGCCGACCACCAAGGGCGTCCTGAATGACGACATCATTCAGGGCTCAACTTGTCTGGGACGCCATCGTATTGACAGCATTCGCTAGTTAGAGTAGATGTTAAATACACCACGAACAACAATAACAACAACTCACAAAATCGGACAACCTTCCCTCCTACAACCCTCGGGATGGCACCTTTGAGGTCGGCCGTCCATCCCCTCGACAAAAGACAAAATCTCCCATTTGTTGAGGGTTGAACGATGACAGTGTATGCCACTGATGCACTGACATTCTTCTTCATCTTCGGATGAGTAGGGTTCTTGAAGCTCTGGGGCCTTGTTTTTCCCATCTTAAGGACAGCCTCGTCGATTTTTCGCCCACTTTTTCGCGATCATCGACCCCTCTCGCCGATACACATACTTCAACTCGGAACACCATCTTCACAACTCGACAATGAACTGGCTTTCCACGGAAGGTTCAGTCAGTCCAACCTTTTCTTTTGTTTTTGCTTTGCTTTTTTTTTGGGGGGGGGAGAAGGTGGTTGGGTTGGGGACATGTCGAGGAGGCTCCACGTGAAGGCAGAAAGAGTCCTCCTTTTCAACAACCGCCATATTAATAAACCGCGACAACCGACATCCCAGAAAAGAGGACAAACCCCGTGTACTCAGCCGAGGTCAACCCCTCATGCTGATAGCCGTTGGCCTCTTAGACTTCTCGACATATGAACGGGGCCGTAGCCCAAAAACACCAGGTAGCCAATTCTGGAACTTCCCGCGGGAAAGCCGAGTCGAAGAACCTTTCGGTGCTCACACCAGGCCCCTGATGGTCATGAGAGGCTTCTGAACCTCGCGCACACCCGCAATTGGCGACCGCCCAGAAACGGCCTCGATGACGACATCGGTCTAGGTCGTTTCTGTACGGGAAGGCCGTCGTATTATTCAGTAAAATCAACCAGGCAGACGTTAAATAGAACGAGCAAACAAACGAACGAACGAACCTCACGATGCTTTGACACGCCACCCTACTTTACATCCAGCGTGCAAAGTTCAACTCGGCCTAGTCTAATGTAACACTAGGCAAAATGATCAACATGCGCAGCTTGGGCATTCTCGACCATCATCACACTACGACAAATTTCAACAAGCACGTGCATTCGCTCTAAACCCGATTTTCGCTAGGATTTGCATCTTCACTCCTTCCTTAGAAAACTCCAATATTGTAGTGAGGAGTAGCAAGAAGTTGGAGGCCAGGATCAATCGGTCATGCGAAGACTTCTCTGCGTGTTGCGCATGACATGACATCAAGTCCTGATCATGTACATATGTAATGTATCCCCTATATGTATGGCAGACTTACGCAGAGGGGTCACTTGCTTCTTGGTTGACGTCCATCATTCCTAGAGCAATCCTTCTGGGGTGGGGGACACCACAGATTGTATTCACCGCCTCAAGACGTCGTAAGATGGTGTGCCAAATGACATTTAAACGTATTCATGGTCCATGCAAAGCGCATTTTATGGTGGTGACATCCATAATCACTATGAGCAGGCGCCTTAAATTGAGCTTTGCCTCTCCTTTATACCACGTCTAACAGCAGAGACAGACCATTGACAAAGATAGCCTCGGTGTGTTTGCTGATAAGATAAGTGTGGATTCCGTCTTATCTTATCTCAGAGCACAACCAAGGAGTGGGAATCAAAGATTGTCTGGTAGCCTTCAATGGTCACGCTCCACGACTTTGATATTACTCATACTACTTTGGCTGAGGCCAAACAACTAACTCAGTCTGACCGCCAATCCAAATAAACAGCTAAATAACTAAGACATTGGCAAACTCCCCTTTGAAGGGCCAGGGTCTTTAGGTCATAGCAATAGCAAGTTCTAGTATTACCGCCGCTCGTTTGATGAGAAAGGATGAACAATATGAAAAACAGTTGTACGAGAAGTAGTGCCACCGCTGCTAAGTCAAATACGCCAATTACCTAGACGTGACGCCAAATGAACTAAGCCCCCATGTTGGGTCATTTAAATTGGACACAGAAGACGGGTATTATGAGACAAATATCTAATGATGGCAAGCACAATTCCTTTGTTTATTCCGAGAGACGCGAATAATGCCAGCTCGTAGCAGCATACAACGTTAATATAGGTACCAAGCTTCATTCAACAGCCGCAGCCACGAAACAAGTGGCTTCGCTAACAAAACGAGGGAATTATCCTTCTTCTGGAAGCAAAGCCCGTCCCGAACTGCAACTAACTGTGCTTGGATTTTCGCAGTCACCAAACAATAGAGATGGAAATAGAAATAGACACGATGCGAGGAATGGATGGTAGCTCCGTTGTTCGGGGTTAACTGGAATGCTTAGTGCAACGTAGATGTCGTTGTTTTAGATTATTTTCTCAACCACAATAGTCGTTATAAATATTTTGCTATCCTTGTGTGTCTTATAAGAGGAAACATATTCCATTATATTTCCATTTGCTACCCAGGGCTCGCCGAAGGGGGCTCTTCTTGATGAGACACCAAACCCAATCTAACAAATCCCATCAATGCGATCCCACATCAGTCCTATCTCCAGACAAAGTAGAAGAACCAGAGCCTTGATTGCCCAGAAAAGAAATAAAGACAGTAGTGGAAAAGAAAATCCTCACTTCACGACAAAGATCAAGAGCCTCGGAGCTCCGTATGTGCCCAACCTCTCCCCAACCAGCCAAAGGCAAAATTAGCCAACTAATTGTTCATGTAAAAGAGAGGGCAGTGCTGCTCCACGTATCCCTCCCGTTTCCATTCCATCCCCTCACTTGTTTGAGGTTCGTATTGCTACATTTTTCGGAGAGTTAAGCCACAAGACGTGATTCGCAGAAAATATTGGTAGGGACTGGAATAGCGAGCGACAGTTTTTGCATGCACCTAATAAAGACGAGCACAATAACAGTGGTTGGTCGGTCTAGCGTTAACCCTTTTTTGTTCAATAACCCTAGTGTACACTTTTGTTTGGTTGGGAAAAACTTCTAGTCCTTGACTCTTTCCTAGTCAACATGATCACTTTGGGGGAGGGGGGTGGTCGCTCCTCATTTCAACGGATTATGGAAGCCTGGTCATTGTGCGATACTTTTAAGGTCCCGTGATAGTTACATGCCACTTTACCTCTCAACGGTATTTTGCAAAGAGGTTTACTGCCCCTCGTTTTGTCCAGGGCAAGGGCCGGCCCGTCATTATGTGATAATGAAAACAGGGAGTAAGAACAGCATGAAAGGAAGGCCTTCATGCTAAGCTAGAGAGGGGAAGGGGAACGTGCCTGAACTGGGTCGTGGTGACCGCCCAAATATACGTTACCCCTTTTACTTGATACTACCCACCTCGACGTCGGCTTGATTGTTGCTGGTCGAGAAGCGGATCTCTCATGTGTCACGTGATGCATAGGACTGTAAGGAAGAGGACGTCTATAGGGGTACGAAGATCAACATGTCGAGATGTGACGTACCACTTCATGTGCAATATTTGCTAGCGGGCCCCAAGTCTGGCATTTCAGGTCAGAAAGCGATCTACTGGAAATATGTGTTGGGCCCTGGCAAACGACCGACACCAAGTTGAGATGAAGCTCAAGGTACTGGCTTCGGCTAAAAGCCATGTAGAAAGGTTCATGGAAAGCAAGGAAGGGGTAGGTCCCGGCTCTCCAAGAATGGTAATCTGCCAATTGATTGGCGCCTCTAAGATTTCACTACTGGCTGCCTTTGAGACAAGACGGCGTATTTATTGACAGACAGGGCCTGTTAGAGAGAGAGAGAGGGTTTGTGTGTCTGAGTAGTGGGCTTTTTTCGTTTTATGTTCATGACTGTTTATTTTCTTGCAGAGCTTTCTCCCTAGCTCAATAACGAAATTCAGGGAGCAATGGAGAGAACAGGCACCGAGAAGACTCGAAATCGGAGACCCGAGGGTTTTCTGGACCCAGGTGCCGCGCTCCAGCACAGAATAGAAATGACACCGAGCGCAAGAGTAGTATGTGGGAGATCCAGGAATGATGCTTCAGACTAGCGCCCGGACGCACAACAATATGATTGTGCGCTATTACGGGGCAAGACAGAAAACAAGCACACTGGTCAAAAAGTTGTGTGTTGTGCACAAGGAGGTGTGTATACAGCAAGGAAGGAAAAGGGTCTTCTTTGAGGCCCCGCCATTGCAGGAACCCTCTCTCCGTTTCTGCTTTCTGTTTATTTTGCGGCGGGTTCGTCGTGTCCAAATGGCGATTAGCTGTGGCCTTCTATGACAAACAGCTTGATTAGCTTCACTCCCAAAAATCTGCAATAGTTTTGTTGTTAGGGATGGCCGTGTGCCGTCCGTGTCACAAAATTGGCACCAAGGAAAAAAGAATGTCAGGCTTGGGTGAGAGGGGAGAGGTTAAGCTTGGATTTAGTCAGGGGTAAAAGAGAAGACAGAGCATACTTGAGAGCAAAAGCAAGCCTTGTTTATGCTAGAGGAGCAGATTTGCGCAACCCTATTTGTTTATACATTCAAGGTTACAAGATGGCTTTTGGTGTACTGCCTGCTAGCTTTCGTATGATGACGCCGTGTGCACTCTAACACAAGGTACAGCTGGCGCGTATTGGCTTATTCCTTTTTACAAACATTGGAAACAAGCGGCAACCTTACATATGCAAGCCAAATGCAGGAGACATCTGCGGTGTAGCTTCACACTGTGCGCTGTAGGTCATGTATGCGTGGAGCATCTTGTGGTATAACTTGTCATATGGAAAGGCTGGTTGGCCAGGGCGATTGTTGAGGTTTGCGAGCTTCGCATTTTATGCATACAAGTATGCAGTAGTGTACATAGCATAAAGTCGAAAAGTGGAGCTTGGCGTTAAAACCCTGAAGAGGGGGAGGGGGGGGTTCTTTCTAGTCTTTTTAGGGCTTTATAGTTTAGGTTTAGTGATTCAGCCTGTTACTGGAGGTCCCTGTAAGGCTCCGTTTGGGCCCTTTAGACGGGTCATCATCATGACCTAGCTTAGAGCGGTTGGTTCCAGGGCAGGCCACCAAAGAAAAGCCCAATACAGGCAGTGCTAGTGGGGTGCTAGTTTTGGGGCCATGTACCTTTTTGGCTGTGGGCATAGCGAGGCAGTACGCGTTGGATATTGTTGAGGGAGGCCAGGCCGCGGGCCACTCTGGCGGGTGAGACGCTGTGGGCGGGATGAGAAACGGAACATGTATTATGGATGAGAATAAAATCGATAATCAATTTGGATGGAGGAGAAGCTGGGTGTGGGAGGGTAGCTGGCCCTTCTCGTAGACAGGGCAGGTCGGATGGGAGCGCAAGTGCTTGCATAAGGATTTGCCGACTACAACCAGGCTTGGTAGAGGGTGTCCCTGGGAAGACGACAACAGGGCCAATAGTGCTTGACGAGCACACAGGGACACACAGCGACGAGATTCATGTTCATGATATGGAGCCAGAGTGGCACAGGAGACAAGCAAGACACAACCTAGAAGAGGGCTTCCTCTTGCACTGTAGCACGGGTTCATGGCGAAGCAACACGGCAAAGGAGGGGGGGGGGGGGACAGCCAACAATCGCTGGCGAGGCATGTGCAAGTGAGTGCTACAAAAGCCTGTGGGACGACCATGAGGGGAGGGGAGAGGAGGCAAATGAACTCACTATAGGTGGGCGCCACATGGGCACCGTATAACAGCAGACAAACATGAGACTATTTCCAAGCATCTGGATTTCGGGAAAATCATGCTCTCATGCGCTAGGGGAAAAACAGAGGCGGCGCAGACACGGTCTATTATGGCAACTCTGGTCTTGTAGTCTTGGGGGCATGGGATGGGTGCTGCTGGCTGAAGTTGAAGTTCCCAGGCTTGGTAGTGCATTAATGATGATCATGATCAGTCCCAGCAGGCGAAGTGGCTCGGTGAGGCAATTAAACCAAGCCGCCTATTTAGCTACCTGGCGGTTGGCTTCCTGTGGGTTTGGTTTTCCCTTGCTGCAGGCCAGCATTCCTGGTGAGTTTTGCGGCTGTCTTGACCTTGCTGGGCTTCAGCTTTGCAGCAAGCCTGCGGGTTGGGGGACGCGGGCAGTGGTAGATGAGCCCAGACATGGATGGCTAGGCTAGTCTGTGAAGAGGATAGCGAGAGCTCTCTGCAATCTGCGGGTAAGACAGCGACAAGCCACGGCGCTCTTTGCTCCTCCGCCTGGCCTGCTTGAGATGAATTGCCTTGGACTGCGGACTGCGGGCTTAGCGTTGCTGCGAGCATTTTTTTTTAGATGCTTTTAGATGCGAGCTTGGTGGTGGCGAACTCAAAGTCACAGCGTGGGAAGAAGGAGAAAATTACATAGAAAAACATACTTTTTTCTGGGACTTGCAGTTTCCCGAAGCACTAGCGAAATTGGGGGTGTCTTTTGGGTCTCTTGGGTGTCTCTAGATCTCTGTTGACAGCCTGTGAGAAGAGTCGTTTCTATCACCTGCTCATTTTAGCGGGCTTAATTACGGGTTTCTGCACAAAACACATGCCTCTTAGTTGTCTTTGATTTGTTTAACAGGGGGGAGGGAGAGTAAGGAGAACCGGAAGACACAGCTCCCACCCACGCCTTGGGTACGGGCACAGCACAAGCACAAGGCGGCATAAATGCAAGCAGCATACGAAAGCACAATGCATGTGCGTGCATGCACAATTGCCGTCCATCTGCAGACAGTCTTGCGCCATCACGCACGCCAGACAGCGACTAGAGCTCCTCGTCCCATAGTCCCATAGCTTCCCCAACAGTTGACGTCTGCGTAGATTCTCACGGCGGAAGCCTAGGGCAAAACTGCTGGGGACGAATGGTGCGTGGAAGGAAAGCGCTGTGCTGCCTGGTGCAGACGTTGTTTCCCTTTTTGATAGGCGTAGAGTAGTGCAGCCACAACTACGTGACCTGATTTGAACGCGGCCAAAAAAATGGACATCAGGCACTCTGCGCTCGCTTGGATTGGCGCCGTCGTTGTCCTTTGCTAGTCGCTGAATGACGTGAACGGCGTGATGTCGAGGCATAGTTACTTGCCGTCCATCGTTCTGCGTCGAATTTTCGCGCCAGAGTCATCTCCATGCTTGCCGTCACCAGCGTCGTCACCGCCACCGCTGCCATCAATTGCCATCGCTGCGTTATCGTCATCGCGCTCGCCCTACATGCTTCTCGCCTGGTCCTCTGCTCTGTCCCCGTCTTGAGCTGCCTGCACCTGTGCTTTTTTACCCCTAGTCACATCCAGATCCGCATTTCCAAGCCAGCCCCCCCGGATGGATCCCACGCCTCTCGCCGCCGTGCTTGCGCTTTCTTGGTATCTCGTTTCGCTCTATCTGCAAAGGGCTTGATCGGCTAGCAGGTTTTGACAAGCCTCATAATTGGCTAGTCTCTGCTAAATTGCGTACTGCAGACTGTGTCCTGTGTTTCGCTTCTACTCGCATTCTCTGCTTCTGCCCACGCTAGCACGCTCGCTGTCTCTGCTGTGGCTGCCTTTCTGCGCGATTGATTGACGCTCGACACCCAGCGTCGCTCTATGCCTTGAGCTCTGCTCTGACCCCCTGCCAGGGTCTGCTTGCTTGTCCCATCCCATATCTCATCCAAAGCAGCCGACCATCTATCCCCGTCCAAGCCCCTCCCATTCTACTCATTTGCCTTTTCTGTTTCCCTTCTTTGTCCCATTGCTGAATCCCAAATGTCCCTTGTTGTCTCCCTCATCTAGACCCCGGCCTAACCCAGGTCTCTTCGTTATTTCCACTTCCTCCTCTCGTAGCTTGGCACTGTCTGCACTGTCTGCACTATCTGTGAAATCAATCTTGCCCACGTCTTCGCACGACGACGACTGTGGCCTTCGTCCTATTCTCGCTGCTGTCGCATGTCCACCCACTCTGGCCCGTCAGATGGGCTTCGTGCACAACCCAGGAGAACAACCACGCTGTAGCACTTGTTTGTGCCAGTGAGTCTATCCTTTTTATCGCTGCTTTTATCGCTGTTTATCCTCTTCTGGATCCTGCTCCTGCGTCTTCTCCTTCCCAGGGCTTGCTTTTGCTGTGTCTCTTCTCTTTGCTCCTATCCTTGCCCTGTTCTTCATCGTCGTCTTTGGTCTGCTGGCCTAAGCTTGTGAGAACCGCCCCTCCTGCTGCTAACGAGCCCACTGCCCTGTCGCTACCACCACCCACGCCTGTAGACTCAACACAAAACCACTGACTTTGATCTATCATCCAAGCTGCTGCTGTCTGCAGCACAGTACAGTGTAACTTCAGCGTGGTACTTTCAATAGTTTTCTCACCCCCTTATCCACCTGGCTTTCCTTGCCCATATTCTATTAGCTTGCTTGGTCGGTCCCCATTGATCTTAATCCGCAATTCCAATCCTAAATCCCAATCAAACCGTTCCATAGTCATTCTTCTACACCCCCCCCCCCCCCTTTGACCTTCTCCGACCCTGTCCAGGGTTCTGTCTGGCTCAATTCGAGTTTCTACTCCTTTTCTCAAGAGGCCCTGCACCTTTTCTCCTGCATTCCTGACCTCTCCTTCTCTTGTCTTGTTCATGCTCTTGTCTTGACAAGCTACTTCTTCATTCTCTTTTCTTCTTCTCCTCAACCACTCCAGGACTGCATCTGCATCGTGCGTTCACCTGCCTCGGTCGTTAAATCTCCTTCTCCTCCCAGCCACTGCTATTCCTCTTCTCGCTGTCATTGCGTCTGGGAGCTCGCCTCGCATTTAATCGGCTGCTGCGGCTGCGACCTTCATCTGCAATTGCTTAATTTCATGGCGAACATTGCAGCACCGTAGTTGAGTGTCCTTCAGCAATCCTCTCCGCAAGACAAACTCCCCTCAGCCAGCGAACCAACCATCCTCTCGTTTGTTCGTCAACGATTTGTCGCTGAGGCTGTGGTTTCCGGTTTTTTTTTTATTATTTCTTCGCCAGATTCTCCACGCTCCTTGCTCACGATACACTGGCGCAGACGTTGTTCACACGGGGGACCGCTTTCGACATCACTTTCATCGATTTTCTACGTTCGTCGTATCGCAACCTCTAGCACTTTCCCCATTTTCGACTAGTCGCTTGAAATACCTTTCTTTCGCCCCTGGTTCCAGAGGCCAAATTTGTGCGCTTTTTTTTTAATAGCTTATCTCCACGACTCACTCCGACTTCACAATGACAACCACGGCCGACTTGACCCACCGTGGGCTGTCAAACTCCCATGCGCCAAACACGCTCCCTCTCGAAGACCGCTTCGAAATCTTGAAGGACATCGGCGATGGTAGCTTTGGTACAGTTGTTCTCGCTAGAATACGGACAGCTGGGGCTAACATCGCTCGGAGAGGCAGTGTGGTAAGTTTCTAAACGTGCCTTCTTGGCAGTCTGCGTGCCAGCTTACTAACTCTAATTCCCACGCAGGTCGCCATCAAGACTATGAAGAAGACATTCGATTCCTTCGCCCCATGTCTGGAGCTACGTGAAGTAGTCTTCCTTAAGACCCTGCCTGTGCACAGCCATCTGGTTCCCGCTCTGGATATTTTCCTGGACCCTTTCACAAAGAAGCTTCACATCTGCATGGAATACATGGAGGGCAATCTGTACCAGCTCATGAAGTCCCGTGACCACAAGTGCCTGGACAATGCTACCGTCAAGAGCATTCTCTATCAGATTATGCTTGGTTTGGAGCACATCCATGCGCACAACTTCTTCCATCGGGACATTAAGCCAGAAAACATCTTGGTATCCACCTCAACAAGCGACATGAGCTCTCTTAGACGCTACTCGTCTCTTGTTGCCACTCCATCCAGCCACCCCACCTACGCTGTCAAGATTGCCGATTTTGGCCTTGCTAGAGAGACCCACTCAAAGCTTCCTTACACAACCTACGTATCAACGCGTTGGTACAGAGCGCCTGAAGTGCTCCTCCGCGCGGGCGAGTACTCCGCCCCCGTTGACATCTGGGCCGTAGGTGCCATGGCTGTTGAGGTTGCTACCCTGAAGCCGCTCTTTCCCGGTGGCAACGAAGTTGACCAGGTGTGGAGGGTTTGCGAGATTATGGGCAGCCCTGGAAACTGGTACAACAAGGCCGGTGCGCGGGTTGGTGGCGGCGAATGGAAAGAGGGCATTAGACTGGCTAACAAGCTTGGCTTCTCGTTCCCGAAAATGGCGCCTCATGCTATGGAGACAATTCTCCAGGCCCCCCAGTGGCCGGCGTCGCTCAGTCACTTTGTCACATGGTGTTTGATGTGGGATCCCAAGACACGCCCTACATCCACACAGGCCATTGCCCATGATTACTTCATCGATGCCGTCGACCCTCTCAGACCCAGATCCTCCGCCTCTAGAATCCTTGGGCGCAAGCAATCTGACATCAGCCATCGCGGCTCAAAAGACGTTGGCTCCATGCTTGCTGGCCACACTTCCAACCCTGCCCTCACATCCAAGCCGTCCTGGTTCCGCAAGTCTCTCATCGGGCGTTCTGAAAGCAACCCTGATCACTCTGCCGCTTCACACAGTTCTCCAGGCAAGGATGCCCCAAGACCATCTCCGGTTAGTGTAGTAGTCGGTGGGCCTGCTGTCAGTGAGGTTCCAGCAGCAGCTGCTAAGAAAGCCGCGAATGCCGCCAAGAGGGCAACCTGGGCCAATGGCTCAACCGCCCCTATAAACATTCTGCCTTCTATTAAGCCGATATCTCCCATCTCAGATGCCGTCAACGCACAGGCAAATAAAGACGAGCGGAACAAAAAGATTGCGCGTCAACTCTCTGTTAATTCCAGCACCAACAACTACAACGACAAAAATAGTGTGACATCTCCTGTAAGCGGACAAAAGGAAAGCTTCTTCTCGCACCTGCGCAAGCGTGCAAGAAGACTATCAGGGCGCCACATGACGCCTGCTTCCCCGAGTTACGATGACATCGAGGCTCAGGCGGGATGCAGTCCCTGGGCTGTCAACAGCAACCGCAACTCTATGATAATTGACTCTGCCATTGCACCCAAGCCTGAGAACTATGACGGCGCCTCCAAGCCATCGCATCCCGCGCATGCCCATCCTGTTCCTTACCATGCTGCGCCCCTGCCTCCAGCCCATCAAAACGCAAGCAACCTCAAGCGACATCACTCACTTCCCAAGGCGCAGCAGCCCAAGTCAGTGGACAACCTGCTTGGCGCCGCACGGAATACCGGATCTCTTGGTAGCCGGACGACGCGACGGTCAAAAATTGTAGCGCCCGGTGGCCGGCAGTACGACACGCCTGATGAAGAGGACGAGCTGCTTGACGAGGTCCTCTCATCGACGCAAAATGTTCTGCAACAGATGGACAAAGACAGCAATGCACACGCTTCTAGCAAACCTTTGCGGCAATCAGCCAGCACAATGGCTATCTCCAACCCCTATCCAACCCCGTCCCCTTCCGCCAGCGGCAACATCGCGCTATTTGCCGACCAGACATCGCTGGCACCCAAGCCACTTGATATCAAGAAGCCACTGGATACGCAGCTCAAGTGGCCCACGCCCCCTTACGAGGAAAGCGAGTGGGCCGCCTCAGCATCAGCTAGCATCTGGGCCGCGAGCAACCGGTTTTAGAGCTTGGATGCGCGCTTTTCTCTCTCTCACGGGGAGGTTTTGCACTCTCCCTTCCTGTTTTGCCTTTTCATCTTTTCTTGCGTGATTCCTGATCTAAGCGTGTAGCCGTAGCTTTGCTACCTACAAGACTCTGTTGTCTCTTTCATTTGTCTTTGCTTATTTATGGCGGCCGGCTCTTTCTTTTCTTTCTTTGCTTTGTCGCTCTGTTGGTGTCACTTGTTGTTTTGTCGTCTTAGGGCTCAAGTTGCCTATATTCTCTTTTCTCTTCGTCCGTTGATATTTCACACATCCTCCATTTTCTTTCTTCTTCCCTTCCATCCTCTATTTGTCCTTTCTGCTTTATATTGTTTGTTGGGTTCTTGGGGAAAACCAAATTTGGCGTTTTGAGAATCTTTTCTTGTTCTTTTGTCACTTAGTAGTTCAACCTGTGTTTCGTATCCACTCACAGCTTGAAGGTTTATTTTTCTCTTCTTTTTTTTTATTTCCATTTTACTCGCTACTTATTTTGCTTCCTTATTCCGTTTTCTTTCCATCTACGATACTTGCTTTTCTTCCATTTTCGTCTTCTATTGCACTTTATTCACCTATGAGATTGACAGCTGAGCTTGGTTGCTTCTCACCTGTGGCTTAACATTCAAAATCTTTTGTATCTCTTCGTCTAGATTGTTAGGCAATGCTGGCAGGCGGTCCGTCTACATCGGGCTCTCTACTGCGGCAGTCTCTGCCTCCTACTTTTTTTTATATCCATGCTGCAAATCATTCATGTCTTGTTTACCTTCACCTTTTTCCGTTGGTCCTCTTTCAACTTGCCTGGCTTTGATCTTGTAGTCAGAGTATCACATCACAGCGTCTATGTATGGGCGGCACTATCGAGAGACATTTTGTAAACCTTTATACATTCTTAGCCTTTACGCTTCACTAGCTGCTTGTTTTCCTATATCGACTTTTCCTGTCCTTCCCAATCATTGCCTTTCCGTCCTCTACCATATCTTCTTGTTGTAATGCTTCTCAACCTTCCCCATATATATTTAATTACTCTAGTTTTACTATTCACGGGCCAGTTGACTGGCCTCTACCATAACTCCACATGTACTTTGGAATGGTATATATTCTATATCAAGACATTCTCAGTGTCGCCCCCCATTTTTTACCCTTGAAGCTGACTGACTACCTAAGATGGCGCCATCTATGTATTTGTTCTATTATCTCGGGGGGTTTTTCCTTCCATTTCTAGTGCAATCACCCCTGTGAGCGGTTCTACATGAGACCAACAAGTACCATGTTTCCTCATTCTAACGTGCCCATTGGAGTACAGATATCCGTAACTCAAAGTCACAAGTCACACCACTCGATTATGCTCATGTATGACAGCGTGATCATGCCTCTGCCCATGCTCATACATGACGACATTCTAGTGTAACTCACCCTAGCCATACACGCACGCCTCAGCACGGAATCTCTTTCTCAACCATGTATGCCTCGCCATCTACGCCATCCACCACGCGAGCGCCCATCCGACAAATTGCAATGGCCTCAACAGGGACGTGGCTTGCCCACCTAAACCCGCCGAAGGATTCCACAGCCTGTCGCGCGTCCAGCGAAATCCGCTTCGACCTGTTGCGTTGCGATCCATGCCCACGGCTCTGGCCCGACATATACACCGTGTTGACCACGGTTGCATGTAGCCGTAGCTCGGGCTGATTCCCCAGCGCCATCAGCCCCGCGTCGACAAAGGCTTGCCGTATCTTGAGGCAGAAAAGCTGCAGCACACCGTGAGGATCTGTGGGCTGCGCGTATAACACGGACGTAGAGGTGACAGCGTGCATGGGCTTCAGGTCTGTAAGCGAAACGACCAGCGGCGGAGGCGAGCCGTCACCCTCGGCCACGGGAGTTGGTGAGCCCTGCAGCTCAGCGTGTGCGGCGGCCAGTAGCGCCCGGGGCTGTAGACCCGAGAGCACTTCACACGCATGGCCGAGTGTGTTCGCATCTGTCTTGAGATCCATGACGCCTAGAGTCAGGTGGATAGTGCCCAGTGGGCGAATGGCATCGAGTGGAACACCGAGGGCTGGGGTTGCAGTGACATGCTGGCGGAAGGTGTCGAGGCTGCGCTGGAGCTGTGGCCGGGACGTAGGGGTTACAAGCGGAATGCATAGGAAATGGGTTGGCCGGAGTCGCGGGGGCGCTGCGCGATGTGCCATGTTTGTGCTGACTAGAACGGTAGACTATTCAGCCTGCCAGGGGTCGGCTTGGGTTTTGTGCCACTGGAAGCTAGAGCTGAGTTGAGTTGAGTTTCAGGCCATCGAGGCGGATTAGGGTTAATCCACAAAAACCGGGCCTTAACCCGGATGATGTTTAATGTGGGGCGTTGAGCACAAATCCAGCAGAAAGGTAAAGGTACGGGGCCCCCAGCTTGCGCTGGCCAATCATAGAGCATGCCTGGTCTTCCATCACGTCACTTGGCAAGTAAGTTAATGGAGGGGGAGGGGAGGAAGAGTCTTTGGGGGCACATGTCCACGATACCCATGGATCCAGACACAAGAAGCCTCCATTTGCATGAACACCGACACCTTGACGTGTGCATGAATTGACCTATGACCTCTATTAGTTTCCTTGTAAAGCCTGAACTTCAGCTAACACCAACTTCGACTAACATGCCGGCACACACACGCCCCCACCCCTCTGTCCAAGTTCAAGCAGCAGCACACGAGAGGACAAAAAAAGGAATGGAAGAAAGATATGCCCGTTCCGAGCAATTGTGCAACTTGGTGGCTGGTTGATCGCTGCTTCCTTTTGTTTTCTTTCTGCTTAGGATCTCTTGAGAAGAAGACGAAGAAAAAAAAGGAATAATGCAAGCATGCCGAGAGCAGAAAAAAACGCCAAAAAGGCCAAAAAAGAATCCAGAGAAGCCAAAAAGGGCCTGTCAGACACGGAACTAAGTTGCTAGGCTTCATCAAGTCCACCCGCTATTTCCGTTTGATTGCTCCAAAGTGCAAACACCCTTCCCGCTGTCGAGTTTGACAGCTCGTTTTTCAAGAGAAGAGCGAGCTTAGCTACACGCATGCTGCCCCGAAGTAGAGTGAGTATTGGGTGCAGGGTGTATCCTGCCGTCTTTTTTGCCCACTCCGCATGCCTTGAATCCGGCTCTCGCTTTACCCATCTGGCTCTTCGTCTCTCTCGCGCCGTCCCTCTCTCTCTTTTCCCCTCCCCTCCTCTGCCAAAAAAAACCATACTCCCAACCCAAAACTTTCAGGCATTTCTACGCAGGCGAGCAATCCCGACAGGACAGCCCCAACCAGGATTTTGTGCTCCTTCATCCTTCCTCCATCCTGTCTAGGACTCGTTCGGAGCTCATTCAGTGCGAAAGCTGAGCCAAACAAATCCCACCTTATCATGTAGGAATGGGTATCTTTGTTTTGTTTGGGCTGATATTTTCTCTCATTTCCTTCCTTACTTTTCGTTACTGGTCTTCTCGGGGGGGAGGGGGGCGTCAAGAAACAAGGAGGGGAAGAGGAGAGAAGGGGGGAAAAGGAAGGAGGGAATCCAGCTTGCTTTGAGATTACTGGGCTGGGTAAGCTTGGGTCTTCGACAGCGTATAGAAACCCGGTGGCAGGATAATGCGCCTTACTTGGGCCTGCCGGACTTCTCACAACTGCATATCCGGAGAAGACCTGGTCCTTGTCAGACAAGTATCTGCTGCTCTATGGGTATGTACCTAGGCTTTTGTGGATAAAGAAGCTCAGTAAACTTGAATTTTGCCTTCCATAGTATCAATAATGTCCCCTGATTCCCGTACCCTTTGGGGGGAGAAAAGAATGGAGGGGGAGGGGGTACTTGTCTGGCGTGCGTGATTTCAAAACCTGCGTTGCGTTTGTTTGTGTATGTATGTATGCTTGATAATCTTAAGGATATACACTGTGTAGTGGTAGTCATCAGGCATTATAGAAACGAGTAAGCTACTGAAGCTCGGATATTTTGGTTTGGTTGTTCTTCCGTTCTCCTCCTCCCACAAAGCCAAGAGAAAAATAAAAAAAAAGGAAAAGAAATCTTCATAAAAATTGCAAAAGAAAACCGATAAAGCCATAAAACAACCTAAAAACGAAAATCCCAAGATAAAAATCGATTGAAAACCCCGTAACGCACAAACCGTGTTGTGTGTCGTCTAGATCATATAAAAAACGAAACCAAGATTGGGAGCAAGCCACGAGGGTACCATTTTTTATGCGCCGTAATCATGAAATGGATGGGTATAAAGGACTGAACGGACAGTCGAAATGTTTAACGATACCAGCAGCCACTGGAAAAGCAAAGAAGCGGTCAAAGCAGGGAGGCAAAAAGAGGCATGCATATGGCACACATAGCAAAGGTAGACGGAGAGGGACAGAGGGTGGAATGCAGAAATCGGGCGAGTGAGGAGTGAATGGCAGCGGGCGGGGGGTTTTTTTTCCCCCTTCGGATAGCTGCAATATGGAAAATGGTCCAAGAAGGGGACTTTGAAATTCGGCGTCTTGGGAGCAAAGCGCGGGAATTCAAGTAATGAATCGAGCCGAAGTTTGGATGTGACGCATCGTTTGATTGGGTCGGTGTTTCTTGGCCTCAATTTCGAATCTGCAAATTAGAGATCAGGCTTAGCTGAAATGGCCAGAGGAAACGGGAAGTCGCCTGAGAAGACAGCGGGAAGATGAGTAAAATGCCAATGATTAGTTTACGGTTTGCTCTCTGCCTTGCCTCCCTTTTCATGGACTTCCTTCTCGTCGACGTCTTCTTCTTCATCGTCCTCATCCTCGTCCTCATCCTCATCTGCATCCTCGTCGTCTTCATCGTCGGTCTCGTACTCGTCGTCATCACCATCCTTCTCTTCAGTCCCTTGCTGGGGAGATGATGCGCCACCCTGGGAAATTGCGGGCAGATCGAGCCCCTCGAAACCATCGTAAAAGTCCCGGAGCTTGGCCTCCGCAGCTTCAAAGTCGGTAATGAGTGCCTCAAGGGTTCTGCTGATCATTTCTAGAGCTTGGGGAGGCTCCAGGGTGTTCTCCTCCATATCCTGCAGCTTGCCAAACTGTTGTATTTTTTGGCAGTGCACTTGAACGTTGGCAAGCCCTAAAGCAGCTGAAGAGCCCTTGAGGTAGTGGCCAAGGTTGGAAAGTTCGGTTAGGTCATGTTTTTTACTATGTGTGTTACATATGTGTTAGTCCTGGGATGCTGATGGGTGAATTGGCCTAGACGCAAGCCTTTTGCTACTAATGATGTACTACTACTCACAGCGCGGTTCTAATGTTGGTAAACGTGTCGCGAGCCTGGCTTAAGAAATCGACAACAAGATCTCGGCTGAATGAGCGGTCGTGAATGCTCTCATCCATTTCCAAGATTTGAGAAAAGATCATGGCGTCAAAACCGTCACCGAGGTCGACAATAACGGGCTCTTCGATTGGCTATTGGAAGTGTATTGTTAGTTGCGATACAACCACAGTGGTAAGATAGATAGGCTGTATTTGCCGCTTACTGAAGACATGATGGGTTGTTTGTAGATGTAATGCTGAAGTTGATTCGAGATGTGGAAGGACGAAACAGGTCGATGGTAACCAGTAAGGAAGTGTACTGATTAAATGGCACAAAACAAGCGCACAATAGAATATTAGGAGCTTCTTTTTTGAGTTTTCAGGATATTGCCCAATACCACACAAAGATGACAGCTAAGAAAGAGAGAGAGAGAGAGAGCAAGGAGAAAAAAGAAGATGCAAGGGGACTCTTCGGGACGTAGAAATGTGCGAATGTTGGGAGAGAGAAAAGATATAGGGAGGGATTTGAACTTCGAATCGGACGGATGTAAAAAACAAGGAATAGATCGGGTGAGAGTCGGAGTAGTGGCGAGGAAATGAAGTAGAGCTAAAGGATGGCTGAAGTCGAACGCTGAGCTGATGGTTAGGTCAAGCAAGGTATAGCGGGACAGGACAAGATCTCTACAGCGGACTGTAAGAACGAGAGAAAGAAAAGAAAGGATAGAGTGTGAAGTATCAAAACTAAGACGGGGGACAAAGAGATAGAGTCTATAGACGATCAGGTTAGAATAGAAGAGGGAGGGCTGTAATAAGAAGTTGTGAATAGGATTTGGCTGAGGAGAAAAGATACGAAATTAGAAAGAAGGGAAAAACGAAGAAATAATCTGGAGGGACAGAAAAGTGTGCGTTGGACTAAGAAAAAGACGATAAAGTGAGCCGGGGGATTGGCAGTAGAAGTAGTTCCTGCAAGTAGAGACAACTAGGCCGAGCCAAGTGAAAACAAGAGCCAAACAGTGTCAAGATCAAATCAAAGAATTGGATTTCTTTTTTCTGGTTACCGTTGTGTTGCTATGTTTTCTTTGCAGGGTCGTTTAATTGGGCACGGATAGAAGAGTAGTGGATCTATGACGCGGGGCACAAATTCTCATGCAGCTAAGATGTGGGTTGTTTTTATTCGGTGTTTTTCATGGGCGTATATGGTACTGTGTGTGTGTTTGTGTATGTTTGTGTGCGTGTATGTGTGTGTCGTTTGTTCGTGCTTTGGTGTGTTTATGGCAGTGTCTAGAGCTTGGTAGCCAAGTTCGCAATTGGTCTTAGGCTTGGGCAGGGTCTAGACTTTTTTTCTTTTTTAGGTTGGCTAACAGGAGCGAGTGGTGAACGAAAAGATTGACAGGCAAAAAATTGGGACAACAAAAGTGAGCTAGAAGGGGGGTACAGCGAAAAGGTAACACCATGACGAGGATGCAGGAAGGGTGCATGCAGGAGGGGGACAGGGGGCGCGAGGAAAAGAAGACGGGACTTGTTCCTAGAGGGAGGGGTGTCTAGATACAGCAAGGGTAGCAAGACAGCTACTGGAGACTAGAGGGAGATATGGAAAAAAGAGGTGGATAGGTAGGCGGCAAAGGCCTTGACGAAAGGAGGGGCTGAAAACTGATTGATGCGATTGGGGGGTTGATAGGACGCCGCCCGGCTGAACAGTCAGGGAAGGAGTGATCACTCACCAGATAAATAAAGAGTTGATTGTTTAGAATAGAAGACTGGAAATTGGCAGGAGTTGATTTTTAATGCCGGCAAATGGACTTGGGGCAGCGCGTGCTGGAGGTATGTATATCAGGGCCAAGGACGAAAGACGAAGGCTGATAGAAAAGAAGGACGATGATGGTTGATGGTTCAGGAAGAAAGAGAGAAATGGAGGGAAAAAAAAAGGGGGGGGAGGGGGCAGCTTGAAAAGAGAAAAAGAGCATGAACGAGAGGGTGAAATATCTCAACGCCAAAATGGAAGGAAGCTAGAACAGAAAGGAAAGTCTAAAAGTCACAGCTACTCCAAGTTTGGGAGTTGCGAGCAAGCGGGCAGCGACAAGTCGGGCGAGTGCCAGAACCAGAACCCGAATAGCGATGACTGGCAGCAGTTGCGTACGTCAGTTTAGAAGTCCAAGGAAGTAACTAAAAAGAGAAACAATCCCCAAGGCCGATGCGAAGCAAAGGGAAGAGAGCATAGAAATTTCCTCGTGCTTCTTCGTATCGCTCTACTTGGGTTCTTAAGGCGAAGTAGAAGGTGGGGGGGGGGGGGGGGGGGGGAAGGGGGGGGGTTAATTTGTTTTCCCGGGGGGGGGGGGGGGAGAGCGC